>BJBW01005945.1:4572-23297 GCA_004320125.1 Scolopax mira | reverse complement strand
TCTTCTCCAGCCTGAACAACCCCAGCTCCCTCAGCCTGTTCTTGGAGAGGGGCTCCAACCCCCTGAGCAGTGTTGTGGCCCTCCTCTGGACCCGTCCATCAGCTCCTTTCCTATATTGAGGGCTCCAGCCCTGCACACAGTGCTCCAGGTGAGGTCTCTCCAGAGCAGAGTAAAGGGGCAGAATCACTTCTCTGGACCTGCTGGCAACACTTCTTTGGATGCAGCCCAGGATGTGATTGGCCTTCTGGGCTGCAAGTGCCCACTGCNNTTCTTGTCCATCAGCACCCCCAAGTCCCTTTCGTCAGGGATGCTTTCTAATCCCTCATCCCCTTGTTTGTACTGTTGATGAGGATTGCGCTTGCTCTTTTTGAACCTCATGAGGTTCACCTGGTCCCATCTCTTCATCCTGTCCAGGTCCCTCTGGATGACATCCCATCCCTCTGGTGTATCGACAACACCACACAGCTTGGTGTTGTCTGCAAACTTGCTGATGGTGCATTTTAGCCCTCTGTCTATATTGTTGATAAAAATGTTAAACAGTACCACACAGACCCTTGAGGGACACCACTTGTCACTGCTCTCCATCTGGATTTCGAGCCATTGAGCACAACCCTCTGGATGCAACCATCCAGCCAATTACTTATCCACTGAACACTCCAACCATCAAATCCGTACCCCTCCAATTTATCAAACAGGATGTCATGGGGGACCGTGTCAAAAGCCTTACAGAAGTCCAGATAGATCACGTCCATAGCTCATCCCTTTTCTACTGACCTAGTCACTTTATCATAGAAGGCTGCTGGGTTAGTCAGGCAGGACCTGCCCCTAATAAAGCCACATTGGCTGTCCTGAATCACCTCCCTGGCCTTCATGTGCCCAAGCATGTCATCTAGAAGGATTTGTTCCATGATCTTCCTAGGCTCAAAGGTGAGGCAGATAGGTCAGTAGTTCTCAGGGTCCTCTTTTCTACCTTTTTAAAAATGGGTGTGAAGTTTCCCTTCTTCCAGTCTGAAGGGACTTTACCTGATTGCCATGATTTTTCAAATATCACATGATTCCCATATCCAAAATCCAAAACATCCATATATCCAAAAATAACCAGTGCAAATTATTTCCTAAAAGTGATCACAGTGCTGGTAGAGAGGTGACAAAGAAGACAGGAAGCAGCTGCTGATCAGCACAGCCTGTGACACAGGTGCATTTTCAGCTGAAATTTTGATGATGGATTGATTATGTGTAGGCTGCTTGTTGCTTTTGCAATCTCTTTACAAGGTTACTATGACCTTAGGTGACTATGTTGTTTGTGAATAAAACATCCCTAAAAGAATTTCACAAACATATGCAGCATTCATTTCCGTGGAGGAATCAACCCACTTCGAAATTCTCAGAGCCCAACTCACATCTGGTGTTGTAGATTAGTGACTTGCAGAGAATTAAGCTAGTTTGCACATAAAAAAACCCTTATTTCTTCCCTGTCTCTCTCCACTTTCCCAAAACAACCCCAAAACATTTAGTTTGATTGCTCGACAAGAGAATCAGCATCAGAATCTGTGCTGAAGATATTCAACTTTGTGAGTGCTCAATAGGGAGCCTAGTCTGATGATGACAGGAGCATTTCTGGTCTCTTGAGCATCTTCAGTTGCAAGACTACATTTATAGTTTCAGGTGGTAGGGGGATAGTTATGTTTTGCCAAACACAGGGGTACCAGGGCTGCTTTCACGTGGACACATGGTGGGCAGCAGCAGAGACATGGCACACCTCAGGGTTCAGCCACAATCCAGCACTGCTCAGAGGCAGTAATCTCAAAATTTAATGAACATGCCAACTGAGACAGGCTGCCTTGGCCTGCAGCAAGACCACTTTCACAGCATTATTGCTCTCCCTGTTGACTCCGATGGGCTCAGGAGACAGAGGGACAAAGTTGTTTAAACTTTTTTGTCTCAATGAAACTCTGTGGTGATTTTTTTTTTTCATTTTTGTCACTTTTTTCTACTTGTGCTCTCTGTGGGAAAATATACACTCAGAAAAACACATACATTTAAGTACAAACCCTTTTCCAGTGACAGGAGACAGCATTGCTTGTACTTTCCTTCGGGTGTTTCAGTCATTCCCTTCAGGCTATAAGGCTATAATCTTCCTCTGCACTTTCTAAAGAAGGAACCTGCACAGAAAGGAGCCTCCACAGTTTCACAAAGGTCAATCAAGATTTTCCACCCTTTGTGGATTTTGGCTTCATTGATTGAAGATGTAGGCCACTATTGGTCAAGACCATGTCCTTTTGTAGTTGTTTTTTTCTGAAAAATTTCTGAATGAATGAGAATTTTCATTGAAGGATGAAATCTACCAATGCTGGCTTGAAGGTAGAATTGTAATTTTGTCCCCAGGATAAAATATGGCTCTGGCTGTCTTCATCTTCTGAGCTGCCCAGCTTTATTTAGAGTGTTACATTCTTTCTGATTATTTTACAGAATACCTGAAGTTTTATTAGAAACAGTAAATTTGTAGAAAGTGTGAGGAGATTCCAGTTAAGAAATCTTATTGTCTATTATTTGTATCTTAGCCAAGACGCTTCCTCTGACTTCTGTTTCATATGTTGTTCTCTGTTATGCATGATCTATTTAGTATTACTAAACAGTAGGAAAGCTCGGGGTTATCATACAGGAGGTCTTGCTCACATGTGATTTAAGGTTTCAAAATCAGCTTCAACAGCTGGAGTAATTATTGACCCAAGTTGTCAGTCTGCCAAGAGGATCCAATTTGAGAGAATAGATACTTTTCAGAAAAATAAAAAACTTTTGCATTTTATGGGTTGTCAGCTGAGTCCTTTGAGATGATTAATAATCTGCTAGTTCTCTTGAATATTTTGACATATTTGCAATAGCACAGTTTTGGCAAATATTTCCTTCTCTGTCTCCCATGTTTAAACACAAGACTGAGAGGAAAAGCAGAGGGAAAAGCTAATACAAGAGGAAAACTAATTATGTTCTTTGGTTGGGTGGTTTTTATCCATTTCATTTCAGAAAAAAAAAAATAAAATAAAAAGAGTAAAAAGAGTAAAGACCTGCCATTCTATGACATTTCTGACAGGCCCACAAGATGTAAGATATCATAAACAAATATTAAACCAATAAGGAGATGTGAAGTTTGTCAGGCAAAGGCTTTTGTTGCTACCAGTGGTATTGGATTGTATATATTCCTCTGTCATCTGCTATGAACTATTGTTAGGGAAGAACAAAGGATAATTTGATCCCAGGAACAAAAGTAGTGATTTTATTGGGAAAAACTCAGAAGAATTTCATAGGATTATTGGCCAGAACTCCTGAAAACAGTCTGGGAAAACCCAATAACTTTTAAGATACACTATAATCTAGGCAAAAAATACTGGGCAGGAGCAGAGCAAGCTAGTTCTCATGGATTCTGTGCTTTTCCTGTGAAAGTATCCTTTAGCTAATCCATGCATTGTGTGTCCTTCAGTGAAAGAATCTCCAATTACAGAATTTAGTGGCCTAGTATTCTTTTTCCTGTTGACTACAAGGGATGTTTGTCCATTTGTTTTGACCATTTGAAGGAGCATAGGCAAGACTGTACAAGTACTACAGAATATTTTAAACTTGTTGTTTACGCAGGTTTTACCAAAATAGTGTGCAGTATTGCACCTAAGGTAACGTGAATCCATCAGCAAGTAGTGAAGATGACCAGTTCTTGCTTTTCAGCTTAGCTAGATCTCTTGTGTCCTGTTTCACCTTGTCAACCTTGAAATGCAAACCGATACCTGACGGTTTATTGCACTCCAAAGCTCTTTTCTGGCCCTCATGTAAGAAAAAAAGATACTATTGCCCAGGTGGGGGTAGCTTGATGGGATAAAGATGTCCAAAGCATGAAGTCAATGGAAACAGTCACCTGCAGTGGGCAATTTGGGATTCTTCATGCTCTTGAAGGCAAGCCTGATCTAAAACATACTGGGACTGGCTTGATCAAGAATACTTCAGAGGTTCTTCAACAAGAATCTCACCCCTATAGATCTTTGAGAGAGTGGGTAACTACCAAATGAATGCATTTAGTCTATATAATAGTATCAGTGAACACACCTACCAAACATTGACGTTGTATGGCTGTACTAGTTGATGCTGAGAAAGCCTTTAAGATCCTTGAGTGAAAGATGATGAGTAATTACAAAGTATGATTGTATGAGGCAAGGAATGCTATTAGTACTATAAAAACAAAATACATTATTTTCTCCCTGCTCTTCAGGGAGAATGTATAATGCAGAATACAAGTAATGTCTTGAGCTTGATCTAGTACTTGACCAGAATCTGCTTGCACTGAATAGAAGATGCATTTTCTTGTGACTACTGTTGGTTAATGACTGGAGCAATCTTATTTTCCATGGACAAAAATCTTCCAAGATCTCAGTGTGGTATTCAGTAATGTCTTAGGATGCTCTGTCATTTGATCATATCAAAAAAGATTCATTGGCAAAGTTCCTGACAGTGAATATAAGTATCTTCATGCATAATGAATACCATTTTGGCTCATTTTCAGAGCTGGGTATGTAATATTGTTCATTAGTATTACATCAGAAGACTTTCACTATGAGGTGGGTTAGGGCAGACGGTTACTTTAGATATTCAAGAGCTCAGTATCCACAATTCATCATGTGTAATTATGCAAATTTTTGTTACCAATGCAGCCAAATGCAATATACAACCAAGCACTTCTGCATATATCTAGTTGGGGGAAAAAAGTTCGTAAAATAGATTCAGTAATAACAACACCATGTTTAAATTATAGTGACAAGAATTACTTCGTAACACTTTAGAAACCTATAACCCACCAGGAGCTTAAAGGTCTATTATGGTTAATGAGGCTGGGAGATGTGGTACTATAACAGGAACAAATGAACAGATATATGAATCACAAGAACAGATTGCAGTCTTAATAATTTTTTCTAATCTAAACTAAACTAGTACTCCTGTATAAGACATCTATCTGAATGAAGCTTAAAGTAGTGGCTTAGGTGTTAAATTATAGGACAATAGTTGGACTCCTACCAAGTATTAAAGGGCAATTAACAGATTAAATCCTCCTTGGGGGTTGTTCCAATATGCCTTGAAAAATGCTTGGTACGAGTATTGATGATAGCTGCTTGTGGCTCCGTTTCTCCAAGTGAAATTATAAAAAATTATTAAAACTCATTCCTTTGGTCCCTTTTTGTTCAGCTGGTGGAAATGTTAATGCTGTGTGACCTACACTCTCTGCTCCACAGTATTTTGAGACTAAAATAACCCGAGTGCAGTTTATCATTTCAAATACAACGTTGTTACACTCAGTATATCCCCCCCCCAAAAAACCCATCCCACTTTGCGTTACTCAGGTAGGCATCATCCTATCAAAGGATGGACAGTTGGTCCTTCTATTCTCAAAGACACTCCTTGAAGACTTTGTGAATCCTCTAGAGGCTTCAACCCCTGCTGAGAGCTGACTGAGGGCTGGTGTGGCTGTGGGTGCCCCACAGCCTTACCTGTTTGGCACAGAGAAAGTGAGGGGTTCCTCCTGGAGCCAGCACAAGAGCTCTTTAATTTTTGAGGGAAGCATCTTCATGGTTTTTTTTATGTGAAGCTGAAGAAATAGGAAAACCTTTTATCACTGTAATCTGTCTCCTTCCATTCAGAGCTGAGTATAACCACAGAAATGTATCAAGAATGCACATAATTTAGTATATTGTTACTTTAATTAGTGCTGTTCTTGTTGATAAGAAAAAGATCTGGCGATCCTGGTAGACATCACAATGACAATGAGCAAGCAGTGTGCTCTTGTGGCCAGGAAGGACAATGGAATCCCGGGCTGCAGAGGGAAGAGTGTGGCCAGTAGGTCGAAGGAGGTCATTCTCCCCCTCTGCTCTGCACCAGTGAGGCCACAACTGGAATATACTGCATCCAGTTCTGGGCTCCGCAGTTCAAGAGGGATAAGGAGCTACTGGAAAGAGTCCAGCGAAGGGCAACAAAGAAGATTCAAAGATTGGAGCATCTCCCTGCTGAGGAAAGGCTGAGAGAGCTGGGACTCTTGAGCTTGGAGAAGAGAAGGCTGAGGGGAGACCTTATCAATGCCTATAAGTATCCAAAGGGTGGTTTGAAGGAGGAGGGAGCCAGACTCTTTTCAGTGGTTGTCAGTGAGAGGAGAAGGGATAATGGGCACAAATTTGAACATGGGAGATTCCACTCAAATATGAGAAAAAACTGCTTCACAGTGAGGTTGTCAGAGCCGTGGCAGAGGCTTCCCAGGGAGGTTGTGGAGTCTCCTTCTCTGGAGATTTTCAAGCCCCACCTGGATGCCGTCCTGAGTGAGCTGCTCTTGCTCTGGGCAATCTTGCTTCAGCAGGGGAGTTGGACTAGCTGACCTCTACGGTCCCCTCCAACTCAAAAATTCAGTGAAATTCAGTGAAATTGGACCATATCTATTATCCTGTCTGTCCAAGATTATTAATGGATATTAATTACATTTGATCATTTTGAATTCTTGGCCTTCTGTAGGACTGTCAAGAGACAACCTGATCTTTCTCTTGCATTTTCTCATATGTCTGATGAATAATTTCAGGAGTTTATGTACTATATTGTCTCCAAATGGGAGTCCTTGCACAACAAGGACATTAAAAGTAAGATCCTGATCTTACACTTTATTCAGTCAAGGAGCTAAAAGATTAGGTGACACATATTCAGTTATATTTAAGAAGTTATATGTAGTTCTCTTGTCCATGATTTAAAATGATACTGTAGAAGTAGAGACAATGCAAAGAAGGGCAAGAAAATGACACTATGGAAGGATTATAGGCTAACACATAAGAAAGGGAGTGATTGAGGAAACAAAATTAATTCTCTCTGCAGAAGGAAGGACTCAGGGGAATATGAACACAGGCTATAAATATTTCCAAGGAGATAATACAAATGAAAGAAGGGGATTATTAACGTTATCACAAGATGGCTGCAAAAGAAGCAATGTCCTAAATGTAAGACGGGAAAAGTCTGTAAAAGCAAAGATAATAAATAATTAGGAATAGTCAATCTTTATGCACTAACAAACCTTTCTGGGTGCTATCTTCATTTCATAGGGTATCACAAAACTACCCTAAGCATGTCAATGGCCCCTACCTCCTTCTGTGAGTTTAAAAGCTATTTCACCACAGTGACCTCGATTAAAAACTCCCTTTCTAGCTCCAAAGTAGCCTATGGCTCACGTGGAGGCTGGAAGCGCAATGAACCAGGATGACACAGGTGCCTTCTGGTTAAAGCTGTCTAAATATTTGTACGAGCAATGTCCTCCTGGTCCTCCAGACCCCAGCTGAGGGATCACCTCCAGCACATGGTGGGTCTTCCAGGAAGGAGTACATTCAGCTCAAAGCTTGTCTCTGAGCCACAAGAGTTCCCCTAAATGCGTGTGCCTCATCTGATTCTGTCTTCTCCAAAGCCTCTGCTGCTCATACAGCTTTGGCCATCTCCTCATTCCCAGTTATTTTAGCAATAGCCCCTCCCCTGCTCCCCAACTCCTGCCTCGGTCAGCTCAAATATCTCTAAAGTGTATTACAAATGAGGGGACAAATATTCCCCTCGTTTAAAAATGTAGAATATACATTTTAAAGGGTAAAGTATATTCTAGAAGAGAGAATCTCTCACAGGTAAGAATAAAGTGCTGTTAAAAAGGTCACAAGGCCCTGTGAAACCAGACACTTGGTATAAGCAATAAATGCCCCACTAATGAACAGACCCTTGAAGAAGAACAGAAGGCTGATAATAAGGGACATCCCACAACAGGAGTCACCAAAAACTGGCTGAAAACCAGAAACCTGCTGGATAAGGCATGAAGTCAACAAAATTTTTCATTAACTGGGAGAAAGTTAAAGGTGGCAGTGTCAGATCATTATCCCCATAGAATTATAGAATCATATGGGGTTGGAAGGGACCTCTGCAGATCATCCAGTCCAACCCCCTGCCAGAGCAGGAACACCCAGAACAGGTTGCACAGCAACTTGTCGAGGTGGGTCTGAATGTCTCCAGAGAAGGAGACTCCACCATCAATCTGGGCAGCCTCTGCCAGGGCTCTGCCACTCTCACAAGAAAGAAATTCCTCCTCATGTTTAGGTGGAACTTCTTATGTTCAAGTTTGTGCCCATTTCCTCTTGTCCTGTCACTGGGCACCACTCCAGCTCAACTGGAGACTGAATTGCACTAAATCCCCCATGTTCCTGGAGCATGTGCACATCAATTAAAGGGCCTTGTTACTTTAAACAAAAGCGAGCGATTGTATAGCAATTGTTAAGGTACTAACCAATAATTATAATTAAGGGTGTGTTTCTGTGTTTTGAACCATATAAATATTCCTAGGAGGGGAATATTAGGCTGGGGGGAGGGGATGGCTTTGTGGACCGCAACCCAGCACCCATCTCTGCAGAAATAAAATAGATAGATAATCCTTCTGCTCTGTGTGTATATTATTATCTGCACAGCGGGTGAACGACCCCACTTTGGGTCAACATTCCCTTGTGGCTTCTTTTAAAGCATTGTACTTATTTCCATTTCCTCCTAAAATCAGGTCTCTTCTTATAACCTTTATTTTAAATGTGTTTCAAGGGAGCCAGCACTCCCTTTGTATTTAGCCATCCTGACTTCTCCCCCAGACCGACCAGCAAAACTGGCTACGAGCAATCAGAATTGGTGTCATGACATCTTGCTTTTATAGCAGTGCTTTCGCTACCATTATTTGAGCCAGACAGGTCAGATCTCATCCCTTCTTGACGTCTGTGAAAAAGCTCCCACTGACTTCAGGGGGAGTTGCAGCCAATGAGTGACCTTGACAGAGAGTCCAAGGGCATTCACCCACAGTCTGAGCTGAGTCAAGATCTCATTTAAGATACGGGGGGAAAAAAAGCTGATTTGGGTACTTTGAGAATGAGAGTATGCGTTTGTAGTACAAACTCTTTAAAAATTTAAATACCTGCTGTGACTAAACAAATTCACTGTAGCATGAAGGGGGATTTTCCTACTAAATTGTCTATTTTAAAGAGAATCTAAAATCTTTAATTCTTGGAGAAAGCTGCACTGATGCTTGTGTCCAGTATGAAAGAAGTGTTTCAAGACTTAAATTTTTGTAGCATCTTTTTAACAGCAGAAACATAGAAGTTCTTATTTCTTACATGTCACTAACATTGGTTGGTATAAGAAATAAAACAGAATTAGAACAATGTTCATTATTCTGTTCTATTATTCTTTCTGTCTCTTGGTGTTGTTATAACTTGAGACTACAAGTGGCAACGATTTTGCCACTTCTCTGAGATGTTTGTGTTTCAGCAATCACCCCCAGTCCTGCACCAACCGCCCTGCAGAAGCCAAATCATCTCATTTTGGGAAACGACACCTTACAGACTTTGAAAACTTCACTCTATCAATACAAAGCTTTTATTTCAAGGCCAAAAGAAAATAATATACAGAGACTTTAAATGCTATCTTATAGTGCAAAGATATTTCCATAGTATCAAGAGAAAGCATGATTGTGTGTGATTATGCCTCGAGCACACCGCATGCATCCCATCATGTATGTTTTCATTGTTAATTGCCACCATTATTTGAAATATTTTTTGCTGAAGACAACAACATAATTGTAGGAATCTGGGAACTGAAGAAAAATTCCCTCTGTGCATCAGGCAGGCTGGTGGTGCAATACTTCTAGTAGTAACCCAGTGTCAGTCAAGTTATCCACTCGTAGGAACCCAAGTTCTTACCCACAAAGTAAGAACTTTTACTCTCTGTTTTTTTATAATAACTTTTGAGTGCTAAAATATCTATACTTTCCCCCTTTGGGGACTCAAACATTTTCTTCATAGTAAGAGCAATAAAAAGTACAGAGAGCAAAGATGAAACTGTTTAATAAGAATGGGCATGCACTTGAACTCCTGTTTTTTTCATACTTTAGTCCCTAGAATTCTGTTGCTTTGTTTCCGTTAAATGTTTCTACTGTGCTGTTGGGAATGAGAATGCTTATAGATTTTATTTCTTTTAAATAAAGCATTTTAAAGAGTTTTCTACATCCACATCACATACTCAATAATAATAATGACTTGACTAGTAATTGTGCTGAGGGAGGAAAGGCTGCCAAAGGCAGATGTTAAAAAATAACAGTATAATTTAAAGGCATGTTTAAAATATGTTTCCTGGCTCCCAAGTTACTGTCTTTCCTTTTTGTCTTTTTCCTATCCATAAATGAATTTATATTAAATCCTTCAGAATCATAGCATGTATGAAGTAGTAAGTACCAATAGTAACACTGATTTATTTGATAATTAATGTATTAAATATAGTATTAAGTAATAATATCTTGCCCTGATGCAATGCTTACAGTCCTGAAGGATAATAGCATATTGTGCTAACTTGATGTATAAGAAATATATGTTGGTGAAATATGACACGGGGAGCTGACAGGCTCTGGTTTGAAATGGTTGTAATAGAAATGTGCACCATTGTCATTTCACTACAACTGGTAGTAAAAGACTGTTTCAGGAACATTTCAAATAATTTTAAGTAATTATATGAAAAGTTTTCTAATGTGTCAAATAAAACAGTGGGGTAGAGTGCACCCTCAGCAAGTTTGCTGATGACACCAAACTCTGTGCTGCAGTCGACACGCTGGAGGGAAGGGATGCCATCCAGAGGGACCTGGACAGGCTGGAGAGGTGGGCTCATGCAAATCACATGAAGTTCAACCAAGCCAAGTGCAGGGTCCTGCACCTGGGACATGGCAATCCCAGGCACAAATACAGGTTGTATTTGTACAGCAGAGAATGGCTGGAGAGCAGCCCTGAGGAGAAGGACTTGGGGGTGTTGGGGGAGGAGAAGCTCCACATGAGCTGGCAGTGTTCACTGGCAGCCCAGAGAGACAACCCCATCCTGGGCTGCATCAGAAGTGTGGCCAGCAGGTCACGGGAGGTGATTCTACCCCTCTGCTCTGTGCTCATGAGACCCCACCTGGAGCTCTGTGTCCAACTTTGGAGTCCTCAACACAGGAAGGACATGGACCTATTAGAATGGGTCCAACGGAGGGTCACGAGGATGATCAGGGGGATGGAGCACCTCTGCTGTGAGGACACGCTGAGAGAGCTGGGGTTGTTCAGCCTGGGGAAGAGAAGGCTCCAGGGAGACCTTAGAGCAGCCTTTCAATATCTGAAGGGGCTACAGGAGAGCTGGGGAGGGACTCTGTGTCAGGGAGTGCAGTGACAGGACAAGGGGCAACAGTTTTAAACTGGAAGAGGGGAGATTTATATTAGATACTATAAAGAGATTCTTCGCTGTGAGGTAGGTGAGAGCCTGGCCCAGGTTGCCCAGAGAAGCTGTGGCTGCCCCATCCCTGGAGGGGTTCAAGGATGGGGCTTTGAGCAACCTGGTCTGGTGGGAGGTATCCCTGCCCAGGGCAAGAGGGTTGGAACTCGATGATCTTTAATGTCCTAGATGTTTTGGTGATTTGGACTCAAACAGCATGTGTGACAATATCCCTTCTCAAATTCCATTTTTAACCGTACTGGTGTCATGACATTAAATTCATTGTTTCTGCCCATTCCAGAGTTCAGAAGCAAGTGCTGAAAAGTTACAGTTCTTCCCTTTCAAAAAGGATAAATATCCTGCTTTCTGGCCCAATGAGGCAGCAATACAACGGGCTTCAGAGTCATGTCATTTTAATGGTTAGGAAACCCATCGCTCGCGTGGCCCTGGGATCCATCTGGATGGCTTGGGTAATTGTTCCCTTCTGAGGAAAGACATATTTTCTGTCAGAGAGATTTTAAAAGAGATGGTGGGTCCTTGAAGCTGCTCAGGGGGCTGGAAGAGTTCATTCATTGGCATACTAATGTATTCTGGGAAGAGAGAACTAAGAAAATGGAGAGATTACTTTTCCCAGCAATCATCCGTGAGGTACGTGCGGTAACTGTTCTACAGCTCACAGACAAAACGTGCCCAGCAGACAGGAAGAAGTGAAAGGAGGGCAAGAAGTGAAAAGGATCCTACATCCATCTGAAAGAAGAAAGAGGCAATTTAAGATTTTTAGTGCAGAGATGTATTTAATTAGCAGCTGGGGTACACTGGCATGCATCTTTCTGTGCTTCTACTAAGGATGCAGTTCTGCGGAAATTCACTTGTCCCTTTTTGAGCACATGGGTTTAGGAGCCCAACACCTGATGGAGGATGTGGTGACTGAATCATAGAAACACTGAATCCCATGGGGTTGGAAGGGACCTGCTTCTTGCAGCGGGTTGGACTAGATGATCTTTTTAAAGGTCCCTTCCAACCAAAACTATTCTGTTATTCTGTGACCTCTGGAGACCATCCAGTCCAATCCCCTGCTAAAGCAGGTCCACCCAGAGAAGATTGACACTTCTTGACACCCTCCCTATAAGTATCTATAAGTGTTGATCACATCCCCCTATAACAGGGGGTCCTATTATAGGGGGCTTCATTCCTGGGGTCGGACAGTTTCCCTCGCTCCAAAAGGGAGCTCAGTATGTTGAGCAGCACAATAGACCCCCATCACTCTGCTGCCCCGACACGGTGATACCTGAATGACTCTCCTTCAGTGCTGTGCATAGGCAGTGTGACACCCACAGGTGTCACAGTCACACCTTGAGACCATGTTTTCACCCGGTGGATGTAGCCACAACCTCTGGAGACCAGGCTGAAGACCCACTGGTTTCGTTTATCACAGGATGCCAGTCTCAGGTACACGGCACCACACAGGCACCAGTGACCTCAGCCCCGCTCACCCACCCGCTGGATCCTGCTCTGAATCGGCACCACGCGCCAAATCCGATATGGCCTGGACACAAATGGGCTGCAGAATCCTTTGCCTGACAGTGCCGTTTTGTGTGTGGCAGTAATGCCAGCCTTGTGACAATTTGCATTCGTTTCATTGACAACAATGTCCTTTTTAGCCAGCAAATTTCTGCAGTAGTTAATTGATACCCTCTGAGGTGGATAATAAAGGTAATCAGACGGGCTTTTCCAGCATGGTACCATCCCAGGAATTTGATAGCTGCTCAGAACCTGACCACCTGCTGGGTACTGCTGCTTAATTAAGTATTCCTCAAGTGTTTGGCATTTAACAGCTCGTGATATTTAAATTCTATCTGATCCACCTTCTAATGCTCATCACTCATTAAAATCAAAAACAAAACCACCACAATGCAACCCCTTAAGAAGACAGTGCTAGGTGTAGAACAACACTCAGCCTTGACAGAAACAGGAACACCATGGCTTGTGATTTTCCAAGTGGGAGAATTCAGAACAGCCCTGAGCAAAAAAAAATGCCTGAAGTCAAAATTCTAGGGGCAAAAATAACACAGTGTGATTTAAGGAAGGAAAATACCTTTTCAAAGTTCAATATACAAAGGTGGGTAAAGCTATTAAACCCCTGTGCATGGAATGTTTAATATGTGAAGCCTGTTTCCATATCATTTCCTACTGAAGGCTCCCAGTTGCGGCATTCTGTAGCTGGAAGATGTATTTATGTGCAGTTCTGCTAATCCTTGGTCCCAGGGCTGTCTGAAGTGTGTAGAAACACTTCGTCTCTGTAAACAAGTCCTTGTAAATCTCTTCGTGTCGAAGGATTTAGTTCACTGATTGTCAACCACGAGATACTTCATAAAACAATCCACAGAAGAATATAGCCTTCTCTTTCAGCCTTTTACTGGCTAGGTTGTTACACCAGATAACCTTTTAATGACTGTATTCCATTTCAACTTGACTCCAGAGATACAGAAAAAAAAAAAGTCAAAAATCCTTAATTCTATGCATTTTTCACACGGTGCCTGCTGCAGCACATTAGTCAAGATTGATTGGTTTGGTTGGTTGGCTGATTTGTTTTTTAATTCTCAAATACTGTCTTCCCATCTAGAAACCAACATGCAGCTCCCAGAAGGAGCTGTGTAAGTTTGGGCATCGTCAGGCTCATAGCTCCAATACCCAGCAATTTCTGCTTTCCCAAAACACCTTCCCTCCTTAACTTCAGCAGGTTCACTTCTGAGAAAGACATGTGTGCCAGTAAAATTACATTCCTGGTGCTGAGGTGGTAATGGAGCAGTTTCTTCAGCAGGAATTAGAGGCAGTTCTTGCTAAACAAGAGGCTGGAAGCAGGGAAGGTTGGTTGATTGCTGCCTGGTTTGTAACAGAGGCCAGCAAAGGCTGGACTTTCCCTTCTGCTCAGGAGCATCACACCATTTTCATGGTCTGAAGCAGCATCACACATCTTAGTGTCACTCTTGGTCTTCCCAAATAACTGGAAACTCTGGAGGGCTGGACTTTGTTACTGAAGCCTATCTCCATCCAGCAGGAATGTGACACAAGCCCCATTACCAGGAGTGCCTACCTAATGATTTCAAACTGGTGATTATGATGGATGTGCCGGGAACGTGTACCACGATTAACATTAAATTTTCACTCAGCTTAGGTGATCAGATCAACTGGATGGTGATCATTCCCCTGGAGGAGTAAATGATTCATATGATCTAATATGGATTCATTTATATGTAAATCACTTGATGATATTGCGCTTCTGCTTGAAAATCTGTCTGCATTCAAGAAAGAAAAGCACTTTTTTTGGTGTGACTACAGGAAGCTTTATATTGTAAGACTCTGACACCTCTGTTTTAAAAACCTACCACAGAAGTCCAGAGTTTCTCTAATTCAGGACAGCCATGATTTTCAGTGCCTAATCTGATCCTCTCATCTGTCCCTCCTGCATGATGAATGTTTTCCTGGGAAGACAACTATTGACAATCAATCAGAAATACACATTCTTTTATGACTTGTTGAGACTAAGTTGTTTTTTTGGGATGAGCTGATGATTTTTAGCACATAATTCACACCTTGCAGACAGGCATCAAGGTGACATGGTAGCTTTTTGTTCTCAGGCTGGATAACCTAAGTTTTATGACAAATCTTTGACGATAAATCTTTTTACAACTTCCACTAATCACTAGAGGTAGTTTTTTTGCATATGAAAATAATAAATGGTTCTGTTCAAAATATCAGACATCTGAGATGTGAATTTGGACTAAAACTTAACGATGATAATATTAGTGATATTTTTGGTTTTTTTAAAAAATGTTTGATCCTGGGTAGCTGATGAAAGGATCGTCAATTCCGTCAAAAAGAATATATACCTAAGTGGCATTTATTCACAGGAATATCATATTCTTTTTTTTTTTTTTTTTTTACTATTCATCAATTTCTAGATCTTGAGGATCTAGAGAAACCTTTGTTTCTTGCACCATCTCTGAAAGTGAATTACTGATGGTTTTAAATACACATTGCAAAAATAGTCTATTTTCAATGTGTTAATTTTATAGGGTATAATCAGGTTTGTTTCAAGTTTATTTTTAGTGCCTGAAAAAGCATAAAGAATTTTCAGACAGTTATAAAATGAAATTATTTGTCTGAGTCCAGTGTGCCTTTAGTGTCACAACTCTGCTTTGCCAGAATATGTTATTGATGGTGAATAATGCGAAGATATTATTTAAAGCATCAAGCTGAAACATTTCCTTAAAAAAATCCTTAGTTTCAATATTTATTTTAAGATCACTGGACAAAATCCCTGCTCCGTAGTCACATTTACTGCCCAAACAACTATCCAGTGGCCATCAATCAGGATCACTAATTTGGCACAATTAAAACAGATCACTGGGTGGGTGATCACAGGGTGGGTCCTGCTAGTGGCCGGTGATCACTTTCTGCTAATCCCTACCAACTGAGCATTGAAGTATTTGCTCAGAGAATGTTGATCTTCCAGCACTTATGCTTTCTACAGAGCAGAGCCAACAACCTAAAACTTACCTTGAGGTGTCGGAAGAATATACAAATCATAGCACCTTTCTGTGTAGGCAAATTTTTATCTCAGGCACCTGACAAAGCTCCCTAGATCGGAGCCATAAACGCCTTATGCTTCCCTTTAGTCAACAAAAATAAATAATGCATTTCTATCAGTGACAGATGGACAGAATTTCCCTGTTTCCTTGGCTATACAAGATGCCTATATCAGGTATACCCCTAACTTAAGGCGTGTAAGTTTTTTGAGCGAGGTGTGATGAATCCCGGCGGTTTCCTCAATATGATGAAAAAGGACGAACTAATTTTAAACAGGTTCCTGGAGAAAGCAGATGACGTTCCTGGCTCTGCTGCAGACCTCTTCTGCACCCAGGAGAGTGTGTCCCCTCCCGGAGCAAAATGTTTTCCCTCTCACTTGAATGTGGCCGTGGTGTTCCTGGAACACCTCTGGCTTCAGGATAACGATAATCATCGTAATCAGAGTTCAAATCAGCTTTTCTTTCCACTGGGCAGTGAGGCAGCACAAGAACTATGTGATTAGAGCTGTGGCTTGGCAACTGTTTTGGGACGGGGCTTCTGGGGAAAGAGGGTAAAATGCAGCCCGCGATGCTGTCTGCCCTTACCAGTGGGATCGGAGGTTTCAGCATCTCCTTGTGCCTTCTTATGTCTTCCTCCCTGCTCCTCTTGTCAAAAAAAGTGCCAGGCAGGTGTTGTTCACTGTTCACGTGTTCAGTGCAGGTGCTGGCTTCAGCTAAACGCCAATTTATACCAGTCTTAAGTAACGAAGGAAATATTACCTGTGCCAAGAACAGAGTTATCGCGGATCTGATTAAATGCATAAGTGTCTCTGTGGATTAATTACCAGAAGTTTTGTGCTAGATTTGGCAGAGAGACACTCTGACTAGAATTACAAAAAAAAAAAAAAAATCTTTCTTGCTAATAGTTTAACATCTCTGGAGTAATGTATTTCTTTCCTTTCCCCATCTCAATTTCTAAAGCCTTTCAGCCTTAGAGTGTCATTCTTTCAATGTTAAAAATGGTTGGTTCTTCTTGCCAAGATAGGTCTTAAAATTTAGAGAGGAAAAGAAGTTGGACGCCCGTATTTTTTGCTGCTCCTTTTTGCTTCCCTGTAAATTATTTCCTTCTGTCTTAGTAACAGCAAAACTAAACCTCAGGATGCAGCAGAGAAAACAGTTCTCTGCAGTGCTTCCCTGCAAGCGCAGTAAAACAGGAGGACCTGGCCTTTTTACTCCGCCAGTCTTGGTCCTGGAAAGCCAGAATGTCTGGTGCCTCTCCTGAGGGGTGGGGAGCTGATGTGGGGCATGGGTAGAGGTGACAGCCTGTGGCAGAAGCTGCTCTTTCTGCCCCAAAAACCAGCCACCAGCTCTGGCAAAGAAGGACAGCCCCACCGTGCTCTCCATCCCCAGCTCTTACCCATCACCATCTTCTGTCCCAGGGCAGTTGTGCTTACGCCTGTAAGGCTGAGGTGTCCCCTGAGTAGACTTGCTGCGTGATGGAAAGCTGCTCACCTGAAAAACCTGCAAGACCTATTTTATGGGGAAATCTCTATGCAAACTTCTGCCGGTCCCTGTAAAACATTGATCCACACAAAAAAAAATCAACAAATCTTGCATAAAGTTTGTCCATGCAGTGTTGACAAATATGCAATAAGTTGTTATCCAGTTTCTTTTTCCCTGCAGGCTGTTTATTTCCAGTGTAGGACTTTGAAATACAACTTCTGAACAGCTCTACTGCAGACCTGTTAATATTGGACTTTTCTGTCATTTAATTTAATGATAAAAATTTCTTCCCGTTTCTCCGCATTCACCTCTCTCGCACACACCGACTGCCTCGCTCTCTTACACTTTGCTCTTATAGCTTTTGAAATACAAACCATTAAATGGATACTGTCACAGGATTTACTCCCCACAGTTTGTCCCTGAAGTGACATGAGGAGGGGGTGTCACCCTCTGTGTCAATGACCAGCTGGAGTGTCTGGAGCATTGCGGGGGTTGAGGAACCAAGTGAGCGTTTAGGATTGAAGGGAGGGATGGGTAGATGAGGCCATCTGTAGAGAGACAGAGGCAGCCTCATATTCACAAGCCCTGATCCTCATGGGAGGCTTCAACCATCCTGATACCTGTTGGAGGGACAGGCCATAAGCAACCCAGGAGGTTCCTGGAATGCATCAATGATAGCTTTCTTCTCCAAGTGATAGAGGAGCCAATGATGAGAGGTGCCATGCTGGACCTTGTTCTCACTAACAAGGAGGGGCTGGTGGGAGACATGAAGCTGAAGGGCAGCCTTGGCTGCAGTGACCATGAGATGGTGAAGTTCAAGTTGCTTACAGCACCGAGGAGGGCACACAAGTCCAGCGAGCTACCCTGGACTTCAGGAGAGCAGACTATGGCAGGTCTGCTCGTCAGAGTACTGTGCACTCTCAGCTGGAAAGCCACCCACATCCTGGACTGCATCAAAACCAGCACGGCCAGCAGGACAAGGGGAGGATTCTGACCCTCTGCTCTGCCCTGGTGAGAGTCCACCTGCAGCACAAGGAGGACATGGACCAGTTCCAACAGGTCCAGAGGAGACCATGAAAATGCTCTGAGGGCATTCCCCTATGAGGACAGGCTGAGAGAGCTGACGTTGTTCGGCTGGGAGAACAGAAGGCTCCAGGGAGACATTAGAGCAGCCTTCCAGTACCTAAAGGGGCTACAGGTGACATGGGGAAGAACTATGTCAGTGAGGGCAGTGATAGAACAATGGATTACAGTTTTAAACTGAAAGAGGGGAGATTTAGATGAGATATTAGGAAGCAAGTCTTTGGTGTGAGGGCGGTGAGAGCCTGGCCCAGGTTGCCCAGAGAAGCTGTG
>BJBW01005944.1:590-18536 GCA_004320125.1 Scolopax mira | reverse complement strand
AAGGGGCAATGGGCACAAGTTGGAACACAAAAGGTTCCACTTGAATATCAGGAAAAACTTTTTCACGGTGAGGGTGACAGAGCCCTGGAACAGGCTGCCCAGGGAGGTTGTGGAGTCCCCTTCTCTGGAGATTTTCAAGACCCGTCTGGATGCAGTCCTGAGTGGCATGCTCTGACATGCTCTGGGTGGTCCTGCATTGGCAGGGGAGTTGGACTAGATGATCTCTATGGTCCCTTCCGACTCCAAAAAATTCAGTGAAATTCAGTGAAATTCAGTAATTTATTAACCAAAATGCTTTATCGCAACCCACTTGCTTTACCTAGATATGTTTAATAAAGACCAGACTGAGTCATTATACTCATGTAATCATTATAAAGTTGTTGGATCAGCCTCAATATCTAAAGATTTTGGCATGAAATATGTGATTGAATTGTAGCATATAATTAAGTAAGGCATCTATCTACTCATGATTTAAACCTCTGACTGTTAGAGCGTTCCAACAGATAATTTGCTCTTTCATTTTTAACTGATTTCAGTTTCTGGTCATAGGAGCTTATTATATGTATTTGACTACTAAGTTAGAGCTCTTATATCCCATATTGTCTCTTGAGCTATTAAGACTAGAGCAAAGAAAGAACTCATTGGCAGGATTTTTTTTCTTTTTATATTTCCCTAAGATCATAATAAAAAGTCAAGAAAAAACATGTTAGATTTTATAACATAAAAGGACTCATGATAAATAAGGGGTTGTATTACTCATAGAGTCCTAGTATAATAGAATTATTAGAGTTGGAAGAAACCCTAAAGATCATCTAGTTCTACCCTCCTGGGTAGAATAATCCTGCTAGAATTCTAGGGACACCTTCCGCCAGAGGTGCTTAAAGACCCATCAAACCTGGCCTTGAACATGTCCAGGGATGGGGCATCCACTTCTCTGGGCAACCTGTTCTAGTGTCTCACCACCCTCACAGTAAGGACTTCCTTCCTAATGTCTAATGTAATTCTACCCTCTTATGATTTAAAACTGCTACTTCTTGTCCTATCACCATCACATCACCATTATCATATTACCACTTATTCTATCACACCTTGATAAAGAGTTCCTCCCCATCTTTCCTATAGGAAAGCCCTCCTTAGCTGCTGAAAGGCTGCTCTAAGTCTCCCCAAAGACTTCCTTTCTCTGGGGTGAACAATCCCAACTGTCTCAGCCTGTCTTCACAGCAGAGGTGCTCCAGCCCTCTTATCATCTTTGTGGCCCTCCTCTGGACTCATTCCAACAGGTCAATGTCCTTCCATTGCTAAGGACTTCAGAGATGGACACTACTCCAGGTGAGTTTTCAACAGAGCAGAGGGGCTGAATCACCTCCTTCAGCCTGCTGGACACACTTCTTTTGATACAGCCCAGGATGCGGTTGAATTTCTGGGCTGCCAGCACACATATCCAGATCATGCTGAGTTTCTCATCCACCAACAATACCAAGTTCTTCTCCTCAGAGCTACTCTCAGACCATATCTTGACCGACCTGTATTTGTGCTTGGGATTGCCATGAACCATGTGCAGGACTTTGTACTTTGCTTCAACTTCATGAAGTTTGTATGGACCCACTACTCAAGCTTGGCCAGGTTCCTCTGGATGGCATCTCCTTCCCTACAACGTGTAAACCTCACCACACCGGTTGGTGTTGTTGATAAACTTGCTGAGAGTGCACTCTATCCCACCATCTATGTCACTGACAAAGATGTTTAACAGCACCTGTCCCATTACTGACCCATGAAGAATGCCACCCATCATTGGTCTCCACTTGCACATCAGGCTGTTGAACCTAAGGAGCAATGGACCTGGAACAGAATTGCTCTAAGTGCAACGGCTCTAAGAGCTACAGCGTGTTTTGTAGGAACATCATGATTTGGAATTTATGCTAGTTTCACTGAAGAAATAACTCCAAATGCTTAGTTTAACTTCCAGTTTTTTACCTGTGTTTTATATGAAAGGTGAACATTTCTTGGGAACATTTGAAGATTTATAATGAAACAGAAATATCACAGCAGCAAAGAAGAAAAAACTTCTGATCATTCATTGTTTTTGTCAGTTTACTGTAGCCCTTGAAGAGTAAAAGCAGTTAGCTGTCTGACAGTCATTTTAGCCTCTTTTTATTTATAGATGATCTTACCTTTCCTCTTAAACTCATATAACTGCTGAGTGCATTTATTGGGTTTTTGGTATTTAAGAGGGGAAGTAGTATCATCTAATATTTCTTCCAGGCCTTAGAAGGAGATACTTTCTACTACTAAACCAAAATATTTCAGACTATTCTATATTTTCATTGTATCAGTCTTTGCGGATCTGGCTTTGCTCAAACAAAGGAATTTTTAGTAGACTTGGAAATTTCTATTCTGTGATTAATGTAAATATCAAACTTTTCAGAACTAAAGACAGGCATTGAATTTTTGTAGTAAAATATATGAAAATGTACAGACTACAAAATGTGTAAAGTTTAAAAATAAATACTATTATGCATTCATTTTTAAATAAATGCCATCATTTCTTATGATGAAATAACTTCTCCTACTCTTAAAATTTTTGTGTGGATAATGAGATTAACATTATCTTTTATTTGAAAGGACCCACATTTTAAGCAATACTGAGTAGTTTGATCTTTCTTTTCCTTTTTTTTTTTAAGTCTTCTGAAAAGCAATTTTTTCCTAATAAACTTTTTTGTACTAGTGCTATGCCCTATCTGGTTTTAAACAGACCAATAGTAAGCCATGATTAATAGCAATAACTCTGGTAAACTATTTATCTAGATAACATCATCACACTAAAATTTCAGCTTCTTGCATGGATTTCAGAAGTGAAGCCTGGTTCAGACCAGATAGAAGAAACATATGGTAAATTTTACTAGTCTTTCTGAGGCAACTTGAAAATCCCAGCGACTTCTGTGATTTTATTTTTTTCCCTGTTATATACACAACATTATAGAAATCATTCCTAGTACAGAGGCGTGATGAGGAAGATGCAGATTATGCTTACATGCGGAAGGTATACTATGCAGTTAGACCTTCGTGCCACACTGAGAGGAAAACTCAGACAATAAATACCACAAAGCATGTGAGCAGCAGGGAGGCATGAGCATAGTCCTGGTAAAGTGCTCCAAAGTGAAAATCAAAGTAAACAGATAAAAGCAGACATTGGTCTGTGCTTTTTAATCAGGCGCCTGGAGCAAAGCTGAGGCAGAAATGATAAATCTGTGGCTATGTTATGGCACAGAGGGAGCACTGCAGTCGATCAGGTCAATGTTTATGTTAACTGTGGTGGAAATCATTGAACATTCACCTTTCACCCTTGCAAATGAATCAGCAGGTTAGAAACTGTTGATAATTTATGAAATAGTGTCCTGCGATCTCTCTAACTATGTAGATGAAAATTGAAAGGTTTAAAGGGGGTGTTGATACAGTGAAATGCATAATGTGATTATGAGATGGCATTTTGAAACATCAATTTGCAACTAAGTAACAGGCAATTAGCACAAATTTGGGCTATGTTACATAGCTGGATAGCTTTGCTGATACTTAAAGCACTTAGATAACGACTGCATTTTGAAGAGCTGACCACCTGGTTCTGGCCATTGAATACAGATACTCGAGCCTGAAGTTCCTTAAATAAGCTTTCATGAGGAAATAATAAAGCAAACAGAAAGCATACTTAATTATTTTCCAATTGGCTTCAACATACCAGAGCAATTCTTTTCCTAAGAGTCACACTATTTTGGAATGATCTAAAAGATGGACAGATACTAATGACTGTCAGAAGATAAGTTTTCAAACAACTCTTCCATGTGAGAATGAAAGCTTCCAGCTTCCCAAATGTGTAGATTCATACACTGACAGACGCTAACTGTGGAAGCTGCTAATTCACTCCATTGATGACTTATGAAGAGCATAAGAGAGTCACCCACTGGATCCCGATTAGCTATACTCACTAGTACTCTGGGAGTGGCCTCTGCCCTTCCAGAAGACTCTTAGGGACTCTCAGCTGCTTCAAGGACTTTCTCATTGACACAAGACAAACTCACCCAAGGGTGGAAAAAAAAGCAGTTTCAAATTATGTCAGCCGTCTTTGGAAATAATTTGCTTCCCTCCAGGACTGAAGAAGAGCACACTCTTCACAGCACTCTGTCCCTAAGGTAAGCAACATTACCTTCAGACAAAGGGAAACACAATTATTCTGCTAATGTTTGTGGTGACATTGCAGTGATATTTGGGGCTGACTTGCTGTCTTTCCTCAGATTTTGTCCAATTCCTACATCTAAAGTCAGCTCTTGACAGTTCCCAAACTGGAAATGTTGATTTTCACAACTGCTACATTGTTTGCACTCAACTGTGAAGACTTCCAGACTTCCTCAGAAAGAGCATTTAAATTCCCTGCTGCATGCCTTTTTAAAGGCCACCTATCCAGAGTGTTTAGATGATAGTCACTACCTACTATGATCTAGTACCATGCCTGTGACTAACGAATTGTCATTGATGTCAAGCAGGAGACAAATAACAGACTTGGATTTATGTTTATGCTAAGGGAATTTTCTAAGTTGGAAAAAAAAGATCTACAAAATTTCTTCATGCATTAACTTTCTTGCATCATCCTCCCCTCAATCTTACGAACATAACATTAGTATACAAGCTAAAAACACCAACACAATGATTAATGCCTACAGAAGCTTCTGAGTATGATTGAAGCTGATACAGAGCTTGCTTTGATTCATTTTGGTTACTTGTTATTTTTTATCTCCTACTTTAGTTAAGGTTGCATTCATTAATCATAATCTGATTATGTTGGAAAACATAGAATGAATGAGGGAAGGATCCTTTGAATAAAATAACTGTGGCTATGTAAAGGAAGCCTATAACAAGTTCAATAGGGAGATACATAGTTTATAAAAAAGTTTTTTGTTAAATCCAACCTTTCAGGAAAAAAATAAAAGGACAAAACTTCTCTATTGTCTTCAGGAGTAAGTACAATCAAATGCAGAACAAAGCACTGAAACTATTTTGAAAAAAAAACTGTTGAGGTTTTAATACAATGAATTTAATTCATTGTATAAATTACTAGTGTGATTCTTCCAGATGCACCACAATGATCTACAGGTTATTAAGGATAAGAAATGCCATGACCTCATTTTGCAGATGCTGTGTGACAAGATGCAATGTCTTATAGATCTGAAGGCCAAGAGTATGATACAATAACAAGAGTATGTTATAACAACCTTCATTACAGGTTTTCATCAACACAAGTAGGTAAACATTGTTACCTCTTGTGGAATTTACCTTTCTAAGTCATGCACTTCCAAAGAGGACAAATGCAACATCTATCAGAAAGAAGATTTGGAGGGAAGACAGGAATCTAATGAAAAAAATGCATTTTGAGTAACATCTTCAGTTGTTACATGGGTTATTTTTCATAACTATCTGAAGATTATTGGAGGAAGGAGACTGCACTTGATGGACCAGAGGCTTAATTTATTACAATTTCTGTAGGAAACTAAACCTAACCAAACTAAACCAGACACACTAAAGCAAAACAAAACACTTTGCCCCTGCCCCAATTTTCTATCATTTTTGTCATGAAGTATGATTGCAGACTTTACATTTACCTTTCCTTTTCACTCTTTAGAATGATCAGGACACCCACAAAACAGATACCCTGACAAACCCAGATGCCTTCTGTGCTTCAGACAGTGATAATAATGAGGCAGCTGACAGTCAGAAGAACCATCTTCTGATGCACTCCAAGGACATCTTGTCAGGTGCTAGCCTCTGACAATAACATGATGTAGTCACATGGTTTTTGTTAGCAATATTACAACAGAAATACCTTATAATGTCAATTGCAAGAAAAATTGTAAGACTTCAAACATAGATTCACCATGAGAGTGAAGAACAGAGGTGAATATACCTAGGTCATCTAGGCTGGTATTGGCATCTGCACGCCTTAGGCAGCTTCATTTACTCATGGTTTTGAAATGAAGCATGTATCTATTCTTTTTCTTTTTCTCCTTTTGATAATTGTCATTTTTCCATCTCCACTTTCTTTTACTTAGAAATTTCATTAAAATAAACACCTAATACTAATACAGAAATTAAGTTATGAATTTAAAATACACATTAATATTTTAAATATTAAAATAAATATGATTTAAAATCAGGATGTTAAGATGTTAAAATTTAAATGTAAAGATTAATTCTGATGCAATACATATACTGTACAGTCTTCATGAAACCATTTCTCAGTATAACAAGTAGTCCAAAATACCACAAACCTTAAGTGTAGTGGGATCATGCTAATGTTGTCATGGGAATTTTAACTCTGTAATTTTTTGACCCATATACATTTGACTTCTCACACAAAAATCACAGTAGATAGGAATCTTAACTGCTATGAAATTGTATAGTTGGACTGAAATTATTGGACCTATCTTGACTCATATGAATTGAAGCTGTACTTTAGTGTAATTGGTAACTAGTCAAGACAGACAAATTGCATCAGACAGATCCTTATTGCATCAAAGCACTTCTGGACAATGAGTACTCCTTTTGCATTGTTAGAAAAAAAATGACCCTGCTATTCCATTAATAAGTGAAAAAGTTAATAGACTGTGATTAAGGGTAGGATAATCATAATAGTGTTCATGGCACCTAGTTTTGCTCCATGAAAGAAATTATAAAATATGTATTCTGAGCCTCAAAATGTGTGGAAGACCTCATATCTGTCTTTGCAGCTAGGCAGGTTAAAATGGTGATTCTCAAAAAAGTTTTTAAAATGTCACCACGCAGTACTGGTATTGTGGAGAAAAGAAAAGCCTCTGCAGGATATAAGCAGTGAAAATGAGATTCCTGTGGTGAACCAGTCTCAGGATCATGCAAGGATAATGCAAGGTTTGGCAGGATATGGAGATCTGAGATAATCCACATTGAATTATGAGTTTAACCTCCAAATCTACATATTAAAATTTTCCAGCTGAGATGGTTTGATCTTTGACACTGGGCAACCACGTCATCTTCTCCACTGAATATATTTGGATTTAAAAAAAAAAATCATACCATGCAAAAAGAAATTAGAAAGAAGTCTTTGTGAAGGAATTAATATCTTATGGGATCAGTCCACCTTTACCAACTTTTCTCATCAGATACAGATGAGTGAAGTTCTGCTCAGAGGAAACAAGAGTTTATAAAGCTCAGAACAATTTCATACTTCAGTCAACCAGAAAGCATATGTAGTAGAGACCATGATCTCTTCATTATTTTCTTCCACTCAGACAAGGCCAGACCTTGTTGTTTTCCTTCTGCTTCTCATATTGTGATGAAATAAATTGCTACAAATTGGGTTATTTAGTGCCCCCAGTGATACTATAGTTTTATGAACTGGATACTTGTTAAATAGTAATCAACTAGTCCATTCATTAATCTCATATTTTTGATAAAGCTGAGAAAAAGTTAATCTCTTATAGGGTTTTAGCAAAAAATCTCTTCTTGCATTTATTTTAATTAGATTTGTGTTTTGAACCTGTTCAAGAATTAATGTAACCATAATAACAATATATTAGTATAATATGACCTCACAGTATTAGAGTATGTCCAGAAGAGGGCAACCAAGATGGTGAAAGGTCTCAAGGGCAAGACTTACAAGGAGTGACTGAGGTCACTTGGTTTCTTCAGCTTGGAGAAGGCTAAGAGGTGACTTCATCGCAGCCTATAACTTCCTTAGGTGGGGCAGCAAAGGGGGAGGTGCTGATCTCTCTTATGAGCAGTGAGAGGACACAGGAAAATGAAATTAATTATATGGAACTTGCTGGATGGCTGCACTCAAAGGGCTGTAGTCAATGGCTCTGTGTGCAAGTGGAAGGCAGTGATAAGCGGTGTTCCTCAGGGGTCAATACTGGGACCAGTGCTGTTTAACACCTTTGTTGGAGACATAGACAGTGGGATTGAGTGCACTCTCAGCAAGTTTGTTGACAACACCAAGCTGGAGGGAAGGAGATGCCATCCTGGACAGACTTGAGAGGTGAGTGTGTGCAAACCTCAGGAAGTTCAAAAAGGCAAAGTGCAAAGTCCTATACATTGGTCACAGCAATCCCAAGCACAAGTATGTGCTGGGGGGAGATGGACTGAAAGCAGCCCTGGGAAGAAAGACTTGTGAGTGTTGATGGATAGAAAGTTCAACAGACACCAGCAATGTCTACTTGCAATCCAGAAAGCCATCTGCATCATGGATGATAGCATGGCTAGCAGGTTGAAGAAGGTGATTCTACCCCTCTACTCTGTTCTGGTGAGACCTCACCTGGAGAACTGCAGTCAGCTCTGGAGACCTTAGCAATGGAAGGACATGGACCTATTGGAACGGGTCCAGAGGAGAGCCACAAAGATGACCACAGGGCTGGAGTATCTCTCCAAGAAGTCAGGCTGAGAGGTTTGTGGTTATTCATTCTGGAGAAGAGAAAGCTCCAGGAAGTCCTTATATAGTAACCTTCTAGTACCTAAAGGGGGACTACAGGAGAGATGGTGAGGGACTCTCTATGAAGGAGTGTAGCAATAGGACAAGGGGTAATGGTTTCAAACTGAAAGAGGGTAGATTTAAATTAGCTATTAGGAATAAATTCTTTACTGTGAGTGTGGTTGAGAGTGGTAACTGGAACAGGTTGCCCTGGGAAGTTGTGGATGCCCCATCACTGGAAGTGTTTGCAGCCAGGCTGGAAGGGATATTGAGTAATCTGGTGTAGTGGGAGATGTCTCTGCTCAGGGTAAGGGGGTGGAATTGGATGATCTTTAACATCCCTTCCAACCAAAAGCATTCTATGATTATGTGATTCTATGGAATATTTTAACTACAAAAAAAAATCTTACTCAAGACCTTCTTAATCATCAACAAGTTAGAGAGACAATAACTGAAATTGCTTGCCTAAAGGAAGGAAGATGAAATTTAAATCTGCATTCAAAAAGCTTTTAAGAGGAAAAAAACAAAGACACCAAGCAGGCTTCATAAGTGTAAAAATTATACAGTCTGAAGGGGAAAAATTATTTAGAACTTACTCAGACAACCTTCTTAGATTTCAGTCTGTATGAGAGACTCAAAGTTTTGCTCAAAAAAAAAAAAAAAAAAGAGATCCTGTAGCAGGTCAGGTCTTCTAAAGGTCCTTGTTCATAATCAGGGAACAACCACAGGGGAGACAGTACCCTCGCTTGTTCAGAGGAAAAGATGACTTAAATGAATTCATGCAATACAGACTGAAATTGAAATGGCAGATCTAAACACCAGCTTTAGGCTGAATTATTTGGTATTTATAAGCACACATACTGCTGGCTACATAGTGACTTCTTAAAATTATACTTATTAATGGAAACTAAGCTGAGGAAGCTTTCTCTTTGGAAAATGTTTGTGCACATCTGCATTCATACAGACACAGATCGTATCATAAAATTTATTTGCTCTTTCCTTTCTTGGCAGACAAGATTGGTATGAAAACATCTTGCTTGCATGTGCTACAAAAGCTTTTATTCTATCTATTAAACTTTAGATTTATTACTGCATGGCTAAATATACTCATTACATTTTTTACCATATAGTGAATTCACCATTTTGCTTCCCATATGCAATACAGCAAACAAACAAACAAAAAAACACAAAAATGTCTTTTTGGCGTTTTTTTTTTTGGAGTGTAGAATGGGAAAATTTGAAGAGTTTTCAATCATTATTTAGAAGAACAAATCATTAATATTGATTCTTTATTATTAATTTTAGTTTGCATTTATTTTAGAGGAGATTTAGCTCTTAGCATTAAAATGATATTAAAATAATGCATTACTCCTTTAAAATCCTCATTTTATGAGGGCATTTGTAAATGTGTCATTAAAGGTAACAGTTTAAAGAATTCAGAAATATTTAAGGGAGAATATTCTACTTACCTAGTTAATAAGTAAATAAGTCTGCAATCCTTTCAAAAATAGAGCCAAATTTAGTAATTGTTTGCAAAATGTTTAATAATTTTATCCATAAGTAAGGGTGGAAATAATACTGACACATGCACACACATGTCCTGTATTACAAGACTCTATATCCTCTTTGTTTCACTAAGTGTTCACAGCTCTTCCCACAAGGAATTTCTTTCTAATGGTCTGAGTGTTCAAAGATAACTTTTAATTAAACCAAAAGTAACATATTTTTTTCTTATTATTTCCTGCCTGGAAGTGTTGTTTGGTCACCCTAGCATTTCAGTATGCATTGCGATATATGTATCGGGCAATATATGGTTTTCCCTCTTCCATGTATTTTAACGTCAGAAAAAACAACTACTATTAACTGTTTTGTCCCCAGTCTATCTCAATCTCATCCAGTAAACTCTGTAAAACCCAACCTGAGCTACACACAACTAATCCTGATTTAAGACTATCCATCTGTCCCTAAGAGCTGTAGCATTTAACAGCCATAGCTGTTTATAATCTGCATTTTATTTCATCTTTGTATCTACCTTGGTGTTTTGTAGTAATATTTCCACTGGATGTGCCATGATCACTTGCAAGAATACAGTATAAAGTCATAAAGTGAGTTTTCATCAGTATCAGTAACCTAAAAGTTCCCAAAATATGAATGATCTGACCACAGACCTATAATATTGAATGAGTTTTATTTCATAGTACTAGAGATTCAATACTTTGTGATACAAAAAATGTATGATTTACTCCTGAGATGTGTAACTTGGGTTTTCCTTTACATATGGAATGAATTTTCTAAGAATTTATGAATAAATCCACTAGTTTATAGATCTCTAGGAAATGAGCTTTCTCATCTTCCTCCTGGATGTTCCAAGCAAAGAAATAACACAGACAACATAATATGCATATAACTGCTGAAATTGTTTGTTTGTTTAATTTCTTTAGGAAATGAGTTTAGGGAGAGGTCATTTTATGTTTATTTGTCTTTACTGTTAAATTTCCTTGCATTAAATTATGATTATTATCAAAGTTCTTTTCATAACCTGACACTGTGATGGCACTGAGAAAAAGACCATGTATTCTCTTGTGAGACATAGATGCTGACACTCAGGAACAGAATTCCCACCACCTGATGACAATTTATTACCAAAAGAATCAGTTACTCAAAACATTCCAAAAAAGTGCAGAATCAGAGTAATTTTAGCAACAGACTGAAAAAACTTGACATGTGGATTTTTTTTTATTATCCTAAAGTAAAACTTAAATATTAATGAATATTTTTTAAGATATCTTTTCTTCCAAACCTTGACTCAAGGAAAAATATGATAATATCAAGACAACCTTCTGTGAAATACAGATATCGTATTTTTAACAAAAGGATGGAAGTGAAATAAACACAAATATGACCTTTGGAAGCCATTTTAATCTCACCTGAAATTCTACAGCAAAAATCATGGCTGCATGTGTACTGCAAAGCATCACCACAGGTATGAGTAACAGCTGTTTGTAAGTCCTAAATGTGTAAGTTCTTCTATGAGATGTCTATGTTTGTAAAAAAGTTATACACTTTCCCTTGACAAATTTAAAATTATTAATTTCAATATTAATACTTAGACTTCTGATAAATATGCTACAGTTTATTTCAAGTCTAGCGTATTTCCGGCTGGGAAAATCTACATCTACAATTACAATTATTTAGGGTATGACAAACGAATTATGTCACGTAATTTATATGCCACAAACACCAGAGTGTTTCATTGTAGTTGTATCTGCAGGTAGCAGCTCAGCATATACTGAGGCATTTTGTTCTGCAGGCTGGATATCCTTCTGGTCAGTGTGCTGGTTCCAGAGATAGTCTTGTTATGCATCCCCAGCCACAATTTGACTTAACATTCAAGGCCTTTAGTTTCTAGGCTGCCAGAGGCCAAACTCATTGGTGAAATAAATCATCCCACCCCTCAGGGACAGAAACAAGCCACCTGTCAGCTTGTCAAAGAACCAGCACTAGTGTAATAGTACCTAATGTCCCACCATCCCATCTGCAGGCAAAATGGCTGTTATGAAAGCGTAGCCATGGATAAATGTGATGGAAAATAGGCAAGGATGAGAAGGATTTAGATAAAAGAGAGCAGGTACAATTAGCAGCAAATTGTGCTGGTGATGGCTTTTTAAAGAAAGTTTTTAAAGCAACAGTGACCTTCATTTTTCCTTACTGAATTGAAAAGTGAGGCACTCAGAGACACTTTTGCATTTCATATCTCTATGAAATACATAGCTTGCCTTTTGCAAGTCAACCCTCCATTGATTATTTCAAGGGTGATTTTAATTTAGTTCATATTTTTCTGAGGATTAGGAAATTAGTTTTTAGTCAACAGCAAGTAATGAATCAAAGCCACACAACCCTGAAAGTAGACATTTTTTTATCAGTTCTTACAATTAATCAGATTCAGAAGATTAACAGCCACAGGACTTACAATGGTTGCACTATGTTCTATTGGCATTATGAGAGAAGAGTTTCAATGAGTGCCTCTTCAAATTCAGCTCCATTTGTGCTCCACATTAATAATGACTTCAATTGACTGAGACCAGCAAAAAATATCCAATTAAGTGTCATTACATGACTTCAGTAAAATGCCTGCTTTGAAAAGTCTCTTAGAAGATATTAAGTTTCAGTGAGTTTACTGCAACATGCTGTGACTGAAAGTTTAATTCTTAAAGATGCACTGTCATTTTAAGGCAGTAGCCTGTGCAGTTACAGATTAATTACTAGATTTTCAACTCTAAGCTTTCTGTTTCCCTGAAAATTAAGAAACTTAGCGTGACCAAAATTGCCCAAGCACAAAAGAAAAAAAAATTGAAAATGGATTAATTGCAGTGCAGTCTGTCTGTATCACATATTCAGGAAAGAATATGTGAAAAAAAAGCATAGGCTATATATTTTAACTTAGACATAAGTCATGCATCTCCCGCCTTCACAATGTACTAACACAAGCTCACTGTGTAATGCAAGTTAAGATAGCAAAAGCCAATTTAACATTTAAAACATAAAAAACCCCATAAAAAAACACATACATTTTTTGTTTGAACAGTGGCTAAATAGTTGATTGATCCTTTATTCTACCACAGAAAAATGCAAATTTGATTCTCCAAAAGTGATAATAGCTCTAAACTGGTGAATGGCAGGACATTAAAAACAAAATAAAGAAAGGAAAATATAAATATACAATAAAACTGGAAGGTGGTGTGTCTAACAAAAATTGAGAAGGAATTATGTTTTAAAGCAAAAAAATAGCCAGGGTCTTCTAATTAAAGAAGGGTATGGTTAAGCAAGGGGAATATTTTGTTAAAAATCTCTTAAGGGTTTTAGAATATCATCAAAATTAGTAGGTTCATTATGTCTGATTCTAGAAAAAGGGAATGAGCATGAACATTGCCTTGGATGTCAAAAACAATAAAAAGTATTTCTATAAACACATTAGTAACAAGAGGACTTGGGAGAATCTCCATCTTCTATTGGATGTGGGAAGTAACCCAGTGACAAAAGATGAGGTACTTAATGCCTTCTTTGCCTCAGTCTTTAGTAGCAGAGTTGGTTGTTCCCTGAGTACCCATACCCCTGAACTAGCAGATGGGGGGGGAGCAGAATGAAGCCCCCGTAATCCAACAGGAGGTGGTGAGGATCTGTTCCAACACCTGGATATAAACAAGTCTATGGGGCCAGATGGGATAAACCTCAGAATACTGAGGGAGCTGGCAGAAGTACTCATGCAGCCACTTTCCATCATTTACCAGCAGTCCTGGCAAACTGGGGAGGTCCCAGCTGTCCAGCATCTAGTAAATGTGATGCCCATCCACAAGAAGGGACATCAGGATGATCCGAAGTACTACAAGCCTGTCAGTCTGACCTCAGGAACACATCATCCTGAGTGCCATTATGCAACACATGAAGGACACTCAGGTGATCAGGCCCAGCAGCATGAGTTCATGAAGCAAGTCCTATTTGACAAACCTGACCTCCTTCTATGACAAAGTGACTTGCTTGGTGGATGAGGGAAAAGCTGTGGATATTATTTACCTGGACTTCAGTAAGGCCTTTGATACAGTCTCCCACAATATCCTTCTAGAGAAACTGGCTGCCCATGGCTTGGATGGGAGTCCTCTCCACTGGGTTAAAAAATGGCTGAAGGTCTTGGCAGTGGTGAAGTAAGTGGTGAGAGAGCAATGGAGAATTAAATCCAGTTGGCAGCTAGTCATGAGTGGTGTCCCACAGAGCTCAATATTAGGACCAGTTCTCCTTAACATCTTTATCAATGATCTAGATGAGGGGATTGAGTGCACCCTCAGTAAATTTGCAGATAACACTAAACTAGGTGGGAGTGTCCACCTGCTGCTAAGGAGGGTAGAAAGGCCTTGCAGAGGGATCTGGACAAGCTGGATGGATGGGCTGAGGCCAATGGGTTGAGTTTAAATAAGGCCAAGTACCGGGTGCTGAACTTTGGTCACAACAACCTCATGCAGTGATACAAGCTTGGGGAAGAGTGGCTGGAGAGCTGTCTTGCAGACAGGACCTGGGCCTGTTGGTCAACTATCAGCTGAACTTGAGCCAGCAGTGTGCCCAGGTGTCCAAGATGGCCAACAACATCGTGGCCTGGATCAGGAACAGCATGGTGAGTAGGACTCAGGAGGTGATCATCCCCCTGTGTTCAGTACTGGTGAGGCCCTATCTCAACTACCATGTCCAGTTTTGGGCCCCTTCCCACAAAAAAAGACATTGGGGTGCTGGAGTGGGTCCAGACAAGAGCAATGAAGCTCTTGAGAGGGGTCTTGAGAGGAAGTCTTCAGAGGAAAGGCTGAGAGAACTGGAGTTATTCAGCCTAGGGAAAAGGAGGCTGAGGGGAGACCTTATTGCTCTCAACAACTACCTGAAAGGAGGTTGTAGAGAGGTGGGGTTTGGTCTCTTCTCCCAAGTCACTGGCAATAAGACAATAGGAAATGGCCTCCAGTTGCACCAGGGGAGGTTCAGATTGGATATTAGGAAAAATTTTGATACTGGAAGGGTCATTAAAGATTGGAATGGGCTGCCCAGGGAGGTGGTTAAATACATCCTTGGATGTATTTAAAAGACAGGTTGACATAGTGCTTAGCACCATGATTTAGTGATGGTTTTATATCAGAGTTAGGTTGATGATTAGACTAGATGATCTTAAAGGTCCCTTCCAACCTAGAAAATTATATGATTCTATGATTATATGAACATCAACGTGAACATGAACATAAACTAGTTCCTAACCCATCCTTTGGGTTAATTGAAAAGATGCAGTTTTTACATTGGAGCTTAGTATATGCAATGGAGTTTGATGGAAACCGTGAAAACACCTTTGGGGAAGGAAATAAATAATAAAAGAAAAAAAAAAGTTTTCATCAGAAGCTGACAGGCAGACAATGAGAAATTTAACATCAGACAAAAGGAAAGGGTCAATTTTGAAAATCCTTTAAAGGGAAGACTAAATGTGCTTTGTACTTTTTTCAGTTCCTGCCAAAGCACATTGAACAATAGAATTTTCCCTTAAAAATGAAATGTAGTGTATCATAACTTACTAAAATACACTTTTAAACTTGATGTGTTTAGAGGAGCAAATGGCTATACCTCTTTCTTTGGGTTTCCAAATACCAGAGGAAGCAGGAGGAAGAAATACAAGATACTTTATCAGTGTACACTCATACAGCTTTCATTATGAGCTTGACAATCAAAACCATCTTTAACTCAGTAGAGATTTTCTCAATTTCTTGAATTTCTAAACATTTTTTAAAATTTTTTCATGAGCTATGTAATATTAAGTACTGTCAAACATTTTGGATTTGCAAACGTTTTCCTCTCTATTTTGGGTTTCTCCATCATTGTCCATACTTTTGAGGAAGCATTATATGATTTCCATGGACCTTCGTTAGTGAAAAAGTATGACTGCTTACTTTGCAATGCTTTTCTAGGGAGACATAACATCAGTCCTTCATGGCTGTCCTGGCTTCCAACTGATTTGTTATTGACATTAAAAGTGACCTTTAAAAGGTCAAATGGTTTGGTTCCTTGTTTCCCTACAAAATGTCACTTTCCCAGCATGATACTTCAGCAGCTGCAATCAGATTAGTCACTTAGTTTTCTGTTCTGTTTCACAGAAAGACAGACTCCTTAATTCCAGAACTCACCTGTTTTGCCTAGAAGAAGACAGCTTTGTACATCACCTGGCCTGTTCTTTTCCTGAAGTGAATATGGGCATGGCAAGTGAGTAAGGACAGTTTGGACTGTCAGTCACTGAACTGGCAGCTGAAAGAATTAACTTGTTGACAATTAGGTTATTTGCTTTTCATTGTCAGATGTTTCTTCATCAGCATATTATTGCAGCTCCAAAGGCTCTTTCCAACTCATATTAGTCTACAATTCTAGGAACTCCAGATGGGTGATTTTTGTAGGAGAATAAATGAATGAATTGCCTACAATTTTGCTTGCTAGGTTTTGGAAAGTGTGAAATGTTATGCTTTCATCAGTCCAGGAAGGGAATACTGAATATTGTGGTATTCTGTCTTTGCAGTTACATATAACTGCATGATGAATTCCAGAGAAATGATCCTGAATGTTGATCGTGTGCCTCTCACTGGGTGCTTGATCACTCTCATCTTCACTGCATTATGCCTCTGGAAGTGATCCTGACATTTGTAAAAGGAGGAGATGTCTACAAAGGGAAATAGCAAGGTAACCAGTTTGGGGAAAGGAAGTTCTCCAGCTGTGCCTCTCACTTCAGCTTGGTTTATTATCTCCTACAAATATAAACCCAGATTTACATCTCCAACAGAGGCTTTAACTTATTGCAGTCTGGGTGGATTTTCTAACAAAATGAAAATGGAATTTGGAAATATGACACTACCTGTGCAGGGAGAAATAAAAGGGTTTATAGGGTTGTGCTGAGCCTGGACATCAAACTTCATATGGGATTTAGCTCTTACTTTCCTTAGTTTAATTCTCTGTGAGTTCATTTGTCCTTAAATTCACTGGAAGTGCCTGATTCTTTCTTCAAACACGTCTAAAAAGACATGCAAATCTCCCAGAACCGCATGGCCTACTGACTCTTAATTCAGGAAAAGCTTTAACATTGGAATCCTCCTGATAAACCCTTTAACAAACCCAAAAAGAAAGAATATATCATTGCATTCCCACACAGTGGCCTGCTTATGCTGTCCTCTGCATTAAGTCTTTGTCTACTCAGGCTCGTGCACTTTGGATATCATGATGGTTTGTCACTGCCGTCACTTTGATACTTTCTTGACCAGCAGCTAAACACAGGCTCTCCATCTTGTTTATTTAAAGAGTCCCTTAAACCAACAAGGCATGGTGAAAATTACTAGGGTGAACTGAACACGTTGCAATTTATTCTAGGAGTATTTATGAGTGGTTCAAGTATGCTATAGAAACCTAACAGTGTGAAATCAGATGTGAGGAAGTGGAGCAGAAACAATGTGTCTCTTGGAATAATTTCAGCTAGAATAATCAATCTCAAGGTTTACAGGACTTAATAAGGATTTAATGGGGCTTCTGTACTGCTGCACCACTAAAAGGTTAGCAAACCATTTAAAGAAGTTAAGCTGGACAAATCTCTCAAAGCTCGGAGTTTGTAGTGCATTAACCCTGGCATATTCCACCTGCACTCAGTATTTATTATACCATCCTTGTACAATGCATGGTCTCTCCTACTAATGAGCACACTTCTGAAAACTATATGAATATACTGTATAATAGTTTTTCCTAACTCAGTATACATATAGACAATATTATATGAAATATTAAAAGCACTTGAAAAATAACATCAATGAATAGATCACTTCCACAAGAAGGGTCGGAAGGGTGATCCAGGGAACTACAGGCCTGTCAGTCTAACCTCGGTGCCTGGGAAGGTCATGGAACAGATCATCCTG
>BJBW01005942.1:217-24695 GCA_004320125.1 Scolopax mira | reverse complement strand
CAAGGAATGGTGAGCAGAGAGGCCCTTGCTTATACTTATTGCTATAACAACCAAGGTCATCCCATTTGTGTTATTTGCCCCTTAGAGGGTGAGAAATGGAAAAGTGTAGAGGGGTCCCACCTGTGGGGAGGAACGGACAGGAGACGTGACCCAAACCTGACCAACTGGAGTATGCCATCCCATCTGCCCCGTGCTCAGTATAAAACCTGAGGGATCAAAGGTCAACTCTCTCTTCCAGTGATGGCCAATGTCTAAAGAGGACCCTGTCTGTTCATCTGCCTTTGATCCCGAACCTTGTGCTGCCTGTGACAGGACTGTCATCCTGGGAGCTTGATATGGTTTTGTATATATGTTGTATCTATTTCATTATTTTCTTCCTTTTTTTTTTTTTTTAAATTTTGATATTAATTCTTCATTGAAGTAGTTTAGTTCATTCTAAACTTCTGAATCTCCTTATCTCTTCATCTCCTCTTTTTTGGGGGGGAAGGGCCATCTGTTGGCCCAGTTGTGGTGATTTCGGCTGAAACCATGATAAGCACTTAAGACTTTCTGTGTTAAATTTGTATAGCTTAACACCCACCAAGAGATTAACAGGTTTGTGCTGAACATCTTTCACCCTTACTCCTGAAATATAGGAGATATAAAAGAAAAGCTTACATTTTCCTGTTTATATTTAAAACTGAGAATGTTACAATACATTACCTGACTATACAGGCTGGGGAAAACCAGTTTCTTTCAGGCTAGGCTTTATTACTACATTGTTTGAACAGGACATGTGTTGCAACAGCTTAATAAATGTTATTTATTTTCTTGCCCATTCCCCTAAAAATTGTCAGCAGGACTGAAATTATTGGATGCCAGTACTGACTAATTCATTTAAGAAATGGACTAAAAAAAGAAAAACACCCAAGCTTGATGAATATTTTCCATTTTAGCTATTTTCAAAGACAGATGAAAAGGAAGGATTTTCAGTTTGCAGTAAGTTTGTTTTGAAGTAATTCTAACAAATTCAGACCAACAGTGAATGTTTTTTGAAACTTTTTGTGGGAAAGGTTAACCTGAAATACTATTTAATTTTAATTTGCTGATTAAAAAGGTGTGAAACATGGATTGGTTTTTTCCTCCCCCTGAGAAATACATTAAACAAACAATCATGGAATGGGAACAGTTTCTTACACTTGCTAGTTTATAAAGCTACTGAGACAAGAGTGATCCTGCTTCAGAGTTGGTGCTTTCACATTTAAATTTGATTAGCATCAATGCTACTCTTGCATAATTTTAGGAATGTAGTTTAACCCCTGACTCATTTCCTATGTGTAAAATGAAAACAAATTTGTTTGCAAGTCTTAGTTTTTCCAACTTTCTTAATATTACTTTTGGCACAAGAAACATTCTTATTATGCCTTGAACTATCAAACTTTGGCTATTACACAGTTCTCTACTACATGCACAAACAAATAAGTTCCTTTAAATATTTATTTAAGCATACATCATCTTGATATTTTGCAGATTTAATCAGGTTTTTAAAAATTCACATATTATTATATGTGACTATATTTACACAACTGTTTTGGATTCTAATTTCCTCTGATTCATTTAGCTTAGACAAGTTTCTAATCTTTGGAATTTATCTATCCCTGCACTTAACCCTTGTCAAATCTACATCTGCTGAATGCCATTAACAATTGCACAATGGGTTGTTCTAGTATGAATCTGGAACAAGAGGTCATCTAGGGAGGCTTCCATTGAAACTGGAACATCTCTTTGGAAAGTGCCAGCTGTGCAGTTCCACAAGCTGTTTAACAACATGAGTATCAGAAAATGCCACACAGCTTTAGTGAATGTTCCTTAGAGCCAAAATTTTTGTTAATTGAGTCTTTGCCTACTTGCTGTAATTAAAAGAATCGAAATCCTTGCAGTAAGTGTGTAAGAAATTTGATTCTCCCTTAAAAAATTTGGATTATCATCCTTATGACATTTTACAATATGAGTAAACGCAGACATTAGACACAAACATGGAGAAAGAAGATTTGGTTACTAAAACACTTGACGGCACAGTCAGGATGCTTCCTTCTCTCCTGGATTACTTCTTTACTCAGTAATTTGGGAACACCATATATTCAGTTTCTCATCTGTAACATGCTTTTACCTGGGGCTTTGAACTAAGATAGCTTTCACTTTTTTTTTTTTGCCACCCCTTTTACTAATGACAACATTTAAAACTGGTTAATGGAAACTAGAGAAAACCTGCCATTTGACATATTTAGCACTGAAGAACAAAAATAAATTCTGTAGTAGCAGCTAATAGAATTGACTTGTTTTTTGGTTGTCTACTCCTTGCTAAACTAAAAATTCTTTTCTATTTTGATCCTACCTCTAGAAAATTCCTCTTATGAAAGGGTATAAGTTCAACAGTAAGTAATTGTTATTTCTAGCAACAGAGCTCACCCTGTTGAATTTTTGTGTTCTAGGTTCACTTATGAGAAGCAAGATGGCACCTGTGGCACTAACCATAGCCAATTGAATCAATACTATTAATACACAGCAAATTCAAAAGGGTCAGGGTTAGCTGGATTCCTGCCAGACAAAAAGTAGTACATTCCTAAAATGTAAGGTTAAGGTATTTGTATTTGCTTTGATCACCATGCTTGGAAACTCCAAACCACAGCAACTATTCAGATCATATTTTTCTAGTCAAAATGGCAAGGAAGACTGTTCAGATGTCTACTCGGTTGATGAATTACTTTCATAGGCCATGAACTTTTTCTTAGCCTGCAGAACAATAAATTTAAGGACTTCCAAGGTTGAAATAAACGCCTATTTCAGAAGATGTACTTAAAGCATTTACCACAATGCGAGGGTCATATTAATGTCCATTCTTGGCCTCATTTATTGTAGAGTCTCTCCTATCCCAGGTGAGTGCTATAACCACTGGGACACCAGCAAATCTTCCATGGCATGTACAGAACACTCTTAATAACAGAGACAGGGAGTATTTGATAGTGAAATTTCTTGTCAAAACAGGAAAAAACCCATTCAATTCAGCTATTAATCTGAAGCTGTCTGGAGGAACACTTACACTAGTTCTGTTTATGGTCTATATTTCAGAGCACTCAACAGCTTAGTGATAAGGATGCTTGTTGGATTTTCAAAATTGAATATACAGTCTCTGGTCCAGATCTGCTATAGAACATCTTTTCACTCCAGTACCAGTCGCATCTGAACTGCTAGGTACTACATAGCAGTTAGAGAGACAAGAATATACCTTATGATCTGACCAGGCAGAGAGTACTGCAGCTTTAAATTTAAACTAGGTGGAGGTGTAGAGGGGGCTTCCCAGAGACAGAGAAGCCAAGGGAGGGTGGAGAGACCTGAAACAAGTTGGGAATCTCACGAAGGAGTGAAAGGCTGACGTGCCTGGGGGTGGCCAGACGAGCCACAGCAAATTTAAAAGTGGCCATAGCCACAGCAGGGTCAGAGCGTGTGCTGGGCGCATGTGAGCACAAGGGCGGGTATATTAGCGCACAGCAGCACGTGCACAGAGCCTGAGGGAAGCAGCCATCAGTTGTTGGTCCCCTCACGGTGCCAGACAAGAACATGGCCGCAGCACCTGCAAAATGCACAAGGAAAATGTAGAAACTCAAACTGAGCTCCTGCGAAAACCCATGTCTATGCAGGTCTCTGGCTGCAGGGAATGCCTCAGCCTGGCACGTGTTCCCAAGGGAACCAGAGACACTGACCGTGTGCAGGGTTGATCAAATAAAATACCTGCTCAGGAATCTCCAATGAAGAGGTAGAATGACTTAGAAGCATCAGCAACAGTGAAAGTCCCCTGGTCCAGCCCTCGGATTATTCTGGTATTACTGGTATTTCAAGAAGGCGGTGATCAGGTAGCTACCAGTAGTCCAAGGGCCCTGAAGAAAGACTTTAGGGCCCTTGGACAGCCAGCTAAGGGATCAGGAACACAAGTTGTATTCTTCTCCATCCTACCACTTGCAGGAGTCGATGAGGGTATAAACAGGAAGAGCCAGCAGATTAACACCTGGCTCCAAGGCTGGTGTAACCAGCAGGACTTTGGTTTCCTTCATCATGGGATGATCTATAGGACATCAGACCTGGTGGCAACTGGTGGGGCAAGCTTTGTCCAAAGGGGAAGAAGAATACTGGGGCAAGAGTTAGTGTGTCTCATTGAAAGGGCTTTAAACTAGAATTGAAGAAGAATGGGGGTGAAACCAGGATTACTAAAGAGGAACCTGGGAGCAGATTACCAGTGCTGGTGGGTAGAAGTGCACAACAGGCATTGGGCCTGTTGCGTCATAGAGGTGGAGGATGGTAACCCATATGGTGATGGCACGAGGGATAGTGATAGACTGGCAACCACAGAAGGGTCTAAGCATGGCCAGGGAAGTGTTGGGCCTTGACCCCCCCATAAAAGTTGTGGGAAAACTAGCCCAGCTAAAGCGCATGCACTCAAATGCAGTATGGGCAACAAACAGAAGGAGCTGGAAGCCACTGTGCAGCAAGAAAGCTATGACGTAGTGGCCATCATGGAAACGTGGTGGGATGAATTGAATGACTGCAATGGATGGCTACAAGCTCTTCAGAAGGGACAGGCAAGGAAGGAGAGGAGGAGGAGTGGCCCTGTATGTTAGGGAGGAATATGAATGTATAGAGATAAATGAGGGTAACAGTAGAGTTGAGTGCCTGTGGGTACGAATCAAGGGGAGGGCCAGCAAGGCTGATACCTATCTCAGTGGGGTGGGAGTCTATTCCAGACCACCTAACCAGGATGCAGAGGTTGATGAAATGTTCTACAATCAGCAAGCAGGGGTCTCGAGATCGCTTGTGCTTGTCCTGGTGGGAGACTTCAACCTACCAGATATCAGCTGGGCACACCATAAAGCTGAGAGGGAACAGTCTAGAAGTGTGTCGGGGATAACTTCCTGACACAGCTGGTGAGGGAGCCAACTAGGGAAGGAGCACTACTAGATCTCCTGTTTGTAAACAGAAGAACTTGTGGGGGATGTAATGGTTGGAGGCCATCTGGGATACAGTGCTCATGAAATGACAGAATTTTGATTCTCAGGAGAGCCAGCAGGACTGCCACCATGGACTTCTGGAGGGCAGACTTTGGTCTTTTCAAGAGTCTGCTTGACAGAGTTCTCTTGGGAGGCAGCCCTGAAGGGCAAAGCAGTCCAGGAAGGCTGGACGTTTTTCAAGGAGGAAGTCTTAAAAGCCCAGGCGCAGGCTGTCCCTGTGTGCAGGAAAGCGAGCCGTTGAGGGAGGAGACTGGCCTGGCTAAAAAAGACATAGGGTCACAGCTCAGGGAAAAAAGGAGAGTTTATGGCCTTTGGAAAAAAAGGCAGGCCACTCAGGAAGATTATAAACATGTAGCAAAGTTATGTAGGGAAAAGATTAGAAAGGCCAAAGCCCAACTAGAACTCAACCTGTCCTTGGATGTTAAAAACAACAAAAAGAATATCTAGGCCCAGGTGGAGTTATAGTTTAGGCAGTCAGAATATAGGGAAACATTGTGTATAAATAATGAGTGAATATTACCAGTAACGTGTGCTAGGCCGCGGTCACAGGGGGTCCTAGGCGTGGACATCTCCATGGCAACGGCACCATGCCCAGAGACCATTGTGACACCCTTGGCCATGGTGTTCCTGGGGTATTTAAGGAGCGAGATCCCTGGGATGCTCGCACTCAGGAGAGCAGCTCCCTCCAGAGCAGCCATTTCCCAGGGCGACCACAGTGGATCTACAACTGAGGATGCCAAAGATAACAATGGAGAAGGAGGCGAATGCCCACTCCCAGCCCTACCAAGGGCTGAGGAGCCTTTGGAAGAGGCACCAGGAGACACAGGCCGGTATTGAGATGGGGCCGCACGGAGCTGTCCCCATTTCTGTAGGGCTTGGCCTTGCTGCCACCTTGGAGGCTATTGCACCAAGGCTGCCCCTTCCATCCCACGCCACCTCCTCCTCCTGCCCATGGGTGATCCACAGGTGGCAAATGCAACTGCTAGAAGCAGTGCCACAGGGCAGAGAGAGCCCGGAGTTGTCCCCCCATGAAGACAGGCTGCCACTTGGTGAGCAGGGCCCAACAGAGGAGGCAGAGACCCAGGAACCTGCCCCAAGGAGCCCTACATCCTTCCACCAGGATCTGGAGAACATGGCCATGTGCATGGTGGAAGAGGCTACGGGCGAGGCCATGCTTGTCATCTGGCAGAACCTGGCCGAAAACAAGGTAGCAGCAACACCACCACCAGCAGCTCAGGACACCAAGACTGCCTGTACTGGAGAGCCTCAGGGAGACATCAGTACAGTTGCTCCTGCTCCACCTGCAGAAAACAAGGCAGAAGCAGCCACTTCTCCTGTAGCTCTCGCCCTCTCTCAAGTCCCGACTCAAGAGCGACGGGCCTCCCTCTTCAGGAGGGCTCTCAGAGCTCTGCACATTGCATTTTGATGCTACTGCATTAGCAGACAGGAGGAGGAGTAGCCCCCAGCTGCTGGTGCCGGGCAGGTCCCCAGAGATGGTGCCCAGCCCAAAACCCTGACAACATCATGCTACCAGCCTCTGCTCGCCTGTGGATGTTTCTGAGGCCAATAAAAGGTTGCCATTTCCCCCCAATGTCTGTCTGTGAGTGGTCCATCTCAGGGGAAAGACACCCACTGACAAACACCCCCAGGTCCCCCTCTGGAAGATCTCCAGCCTGTATCACTGCATGCGGTTGATGTCATCCAGCTGCAGGACCCAATGCTTGGCCTGTTCCTCAGCCCATCGATCCAGTCTGTCCAGGTCCCTCTGTAGCGCCTTCCCACCCCCCAGCAGATGGCCAGGGTTGAGGCCAGCGTGGAATGGCCCAGCAGGAGCAGTCTGGGCATCGACCTGTAGAGAAAACCACCAGCCCCACAGCACGCCTTGCCCAGGGGCAGTTGCAGTTTCAGGAGAAAGGAACAGGAGGGGACTCGCGCTGGGAGGCAGCAAATCTTTAATGAGAAGAGGAGGTGTGCATGTTGAGGGGAGGGGGAAGAGCACTGAGCAGGAGAGGTGGAGGGCTCCACGGGGCAAGAGGATGTCACCCTTCGCAGCGCCATACCAAGCCCCTGCAGGGCTCTTCTTTCTCCCCACTGCATCTGCAGACAGTAAGGATCCTTGGGTGGATGAAGGACATTGCCTTGGTCACTGGCAAAAGCTATGAAGCCCAGGAGGAAGGATGCAGGGGGTACATGGCCGTAGCAAGGAAGGCACAGGCAGAGTAAGAGCAAGAAGGGTACAAAGTCAGAAGATGACACATGGCTCCCTTCCATTCACGGGGAAACCACAGGCATCTCCATTGTCCTGGATCCAGATCTGGTTTCTCCATTCCTGGTTGTTGTGTCCAACGTGATCCATCCAGTGGCCCTACCAGCAGAGACTGTATGGATGCAGGGGCCCACAGAGACCACTTCTGAGGTCAGAGAATCTCCCAAGTCCAAGGGCACCACCAGAAGGGACAGGGATTCCCCTCAGAGCTGAGGGAGCTCCCAACAGCAGCTGACAGAGAGGATCCCACAACTGTGCTCTGGGGAAAAGAGGTAAGGATGAGGCCCGGCAGGGTCACCACCACCGGGGAGGGCTCGATGGCGGTGGTGGAGTCAGCGCACCGCAGAACACAAGGCTCGTTGCAGCTGTTTGCAAGGGGGGCTGGTCCACAGGAGAAAGGGAGGCAGGCTCTGGAGCAAGACATCTCTGGGCGAGGGAGGCAGAGCTGAAAGACAGAGCAGGGCATGAGCACCAGGCGCACGCCCAGGAAGAGGACGGCTCAGAACCACCAGCGCGCCTGCAGGAAGAGCCAACCCCGCTGGGTTCAGACTTACCTAGCTGACTGAGGAGACGGCAGCAAGGGCACTGGATGGCAGGCCTGCAGATGCACGTGGACTTTTATACCTGGTTTCCAAACTTTAGGGAACCTCAAAAGGCCACAGGATGGTCTAGTAAAAGGATGATTCTTTTTCCCTGCCAGAAAGCACTAGTAATTTTATTAAAATAAATAACAAGTGATAAGTAGATATTGCTTCCTTTTAGGATGTCTGCAAAACAGTTCAACTTGATGGCAGCTACATAGCAAACAATATTTTTAATTCATTCACTTGCCTGGTGTCACCCTGGAGGATTTTTTTTTAACCAAGGTCTTTACTGTTCAAGGTGTTAACCCACGTCTAAAGCTATTGTTACTATGTTAACATCTTAATATCTGTTAGCTAAAATAGAATATGAAGGGTACTTCAATGTAATTGTCATTACATTAATCTATGTACCTATATATGTGTTAATGTGATTTATCATCTTAGCTACACCTTGTTCTTGATCCTTTGCTTAGAAAATACTTAGTGTTAAGCTCTACATACACGGCATTAGCATTTGTACCAGCATTAGTATTAGTACTAATACTCAGAAATAATGAATCTTCTTTGTATGTGAAGTCAAAAAGTATTACAATCAAACATAAACTTCCATAAAAGAATAGCTGCTACCCTCCTAATTTTGAGCAATCTTTGACTTTATTCTTTTAAATTTAAATGTTGTTGGACCTCCAGGATATATCTAAAAAATGTAGTGTCTATTGTAGTTTCCAATTAAGTAACATAGAGGAGCTAGCAGCTGGAATGTGCCACCTCTGAACTTGGATTAATGGATCAGGCTTGAAGGAGTGGCTGAGGGCTGACCATTTGACAATCCTTCAAAACAGAGATATCATGAATTTGGGCCCCTGTAACCTCAGTTGCAGTCTTAATATTCACACACCCTGGAACTTACCTCCTTACTCCTCTAGGTCGGAATTTCTTCTTCCAACTGTAAATAGTCTAAGCTGAGGACCTACAGAATGCCAAAGAACATTAAAACCTCACAAATATAAGGGTGTCTGCTGTTCAATATGACTTGAGTTTTGTCAATTTCCACAGACTCTGACGAGGCTGAAGTTCTTGAAGCATGTGAAAAAGCTTCTGAAGAGAACAAATAACATTTCATCATTTAGAAGCATAGGTTTTATGAAGTGCTTGGTGCTGAAAAGAGCAACAAGGTTGCTCAGGTCATTCAGGAAGTGAGAAAAGAGTTAATACTACTTTTTAACAAATTTCCAGTGACACTTAGCAGCGGTTTATACAAGAAAAAACATTTAGAAATTATTTTCACTCCTAAAATGAAGCCAGCTCTAGTAGCAGTGCAAGACACAGTAATAGAGTAGGTATGTGATATAAATTACAGTTAAACTTTACCTTAAGTCTTCAGACCAAGAACATACTATTATTGGAAGAGAACTTTTTAAAGTGCTGTTAAAGCAGTTGATTTTATTTTGTTCTATCAAGAGCTGTTGACAATACAACAATATTAATACTTCTAACAAAACTAATAAGAAACCTTCTAAATTTGATACTTTTTTGTATTTTAAGTGGTTGCAGAAGTAAGTCTTCTTCCTTCAAGTTCTAAGGTCTAACAAGCACAGTAAAAAATCACTTAATCCCTTTTGAACTGAAAAAATAAATAAATGTTTGCTTCCTAGATGCAATCTCTTGCACAATGTTCATGATCCATGGGCTTTTTTTTTTCCAAAAAAAATCACTATCAGTCATCTTGGTGTTCCATTCTTCATTTCTTCCTATTTTAAAATTAATTTTTGTTTCTCAGCTTTTATCTGTTCAATCGAAAAAACAAACTCTAAAACAGACAAACAGAAAAGAATCTGCCATAAATCCTAATCCCACCAAAATCAACAAGACCAAGAATTCATCAGCAAGATCCATCACATGGTCCACACTGTCTTCAAAACAATAGCAGAAAAACCACTGTGGCTAATGGGACATTATGAAATTCCTGGTCAACAGAGCTATGTTACTGCTGGCATGGCATGCATACATTTGCTGACAATGAACCTGAATTAAATAATATTTCTGGGTATTGCACTGTTACACCTATTAAGATAATGAGACTTGGTATTTGAATTTACCTGATATGCCACATGCTTGCTGTTCTTTCTGCTCAGTTTCAGAGTCCTTCACTTCAGACTTCAAATACAAGAGATCTGGGGAGAAATTAATCTTTTGCTTCAAATCTGGATTTAATAAAGTCATGAAGAAGGAAAATCCCAAGTTCCCTTCTCTGGCCTTCTGGAGCTCAGTCTCTCCCTCACAAATCCTACTGTACCTATCTTCAGAGTTAAATTTGTTTGATCCCTTAGATTCTTTAACATCTTCCCTTCCTATCCTATTCCTGCTCCACTTCCTCAAGGGAAAAAAAAAGATGTAGGCAGAAGAGACAAATGCCTAGGTTCAGCTCAGCACAGTAGTATTTCTTCTATTTCAAATCCTTCTCCATTCTGCTTTATGGCCTGTGGCTGTGAAAAGGGGCACCATTTCATGTTCCTAATGGAATAAAAATCATGGTTTGCTGCTTTTTACTACCACTTCTTCATGCCCAAAACAGAAAAACAATAAACCTTTGCCTCAGAGAAATTATAGTGGAGATGAATTTGGTGACATGCAATGAGATGAGAAATCTTCTCTTTTTAACTGCACACACCTTCTCTCTTTTCAATCAAAATTTTAAACTGATTTTTCTACAACATTTACACTGATAAGCAAGTGGGCTTTTAAATAATTTACCCATGTTGCTGCAAAAAGGGGATGAGGGGGAAGGACTGGAAGTTTAAAACACGAAGGAGAAAAGTTAATTTAAAGTGATGTTTGGTAAAAAGTCCCCTTTGAGATCCTGTTGTGTAATTGAACAGATTAAGAGAACTGACAGTAACTTCACGGTATGCCTAAGTGGAGGTCTCTACGGGTCAACTCTCGGATCTTGTGCCGACACGTTAAACAAGTTTGTCAATTTTCCATCAGATTGATTTTTCTCACCGGTCTGGAAGCCTCGTCTCATTTCATCTTATTTCCACAGGGGTTCTTAACATTGCAAACTGCCATTTACTTTTGTCTCAAAGTGTGAGGAATGATTTTTATCTCCGAGTGGCAATCACGGCAGGCAGCTCCAGCTCTGCTTATAATGTCGCACATTGTCCTCCCTCACCAACTGGGGTTTCTTTTGTGTTTTTCCCCTCTTTGGGAATGATGTGGATTTTTCGAATACATTCAAAATAATTATTAACAGAATGTACTTAGGGCAGATGTCTGTAGTCTCTGAAGTGAACAAAAAAAGCAACAGAAACCGTGGGGTTTTTTCTTTGCAGTTTTCAGCATAATGAGGGGTCAGCTTGAGAAAATATGATGTCTCTGGGAAGGTCACGGGGAAGAGTATTAACCTCTCTTTACGTTTCCATGTCTATTATCCCCTCCTGTTAATGTCAAGGGAAGTTATGTGCACAAAATAAAGAGAGATCATGCTTCTGAATAGGTGAAAGCTGCTGAAGATTATAATAGTATATATTTGGATTAATTGCACTAATGACAAGAATCTACGCTTACCCCAAGTTAAACAAGAGCAAAATTTGTCTGCAAGCCTGTGGAATGTGATTATATTCTCATACAGTCCTCTTGACTCAAATTAAGCTATTCTGAACTTAACTACTTGTTTGACCTAATGACCCCTTGCTAGAAGAAGACCACCATTTATATCAGTGGTATTAGGAGACCTCCAAACCCTATGTTTTCTGTTATCTGCAGCTCTGATAGACATTTCCACTTGTGAAAATTGGCTGTAGTCAATCATTAGAGCCATAATCACTGTCATAGTTTTTCTCACAACTGTCAATATTTCTGATACAAAACAATGAGCCTGATTCTTACTTTCCTTGGTGCTGGTTACACAGTTTTGCCAAAAATATATGGAGATGCTCATCATTATATTTTTCAGAGCTTTGTACAATCTCCAAGTTTTAGTACAAATGAGAGTAAGGTCCATTATTTTGTTCTCTGAAATGTGATATACTTGACCTTATTAATTAAGTGATCAAAGACACTATGAAAAGTTGTCAACTCATTTGGTTGTAAGCAATCCATCACCATTTTGAAATATTTGCCACCATTTCAGAAACTTATGTAAAAAATATGAAATAAAACCAAAACAAAAATAAAGCCCAAAACTTATAGTGATGCTTTTTGCTATCAGTATGACTAGAATGCAAAGTAAACCTGGAGTTGTTGAACTGGTGGCCTGGGGGGCACTTCCAGCCCAGAAAGAACCACTGGAGCCCGCCCAGCACTGAGCACATGGCATGAGATACACTGTACCCTGGCAAAAGGTTTTCCATGGAGCAGGTGTGCTTGTGTCTGTGGCGGTTGCTCAAGGTGTAGGAAAAGAGGTGGGTAACCCAGGAAAGGCCCAGGGAGCTCTACAATTAGAGCCACATTAGATGATCTCCTGCCTTTGTACTGAGGAAGAGGTGGTGGAGACCTGGCCACTACTTAGGTGAAAAGGTGTTATATGGAAGGAGGCTGCAGCAGGATGGGGACATGACCTTGAGGTCAGTCCATAGGTCATGGTGGTAGGGAGCCAGAGCAGAGGGTTGGGAACCAGGATCACATGGTATTGAGGATGTGAGGGGCTGGGGAAAGGTGGGTTGCTGAATAGTTCTGCCCGTCCTCCTTCCTTTCCTCCTTACTTCCTTGTTTAACCTTTAGTGGACAGTAATGATCCAAAGGTGCTTTTCTTAGGAGAGCTATTAGTCTTTCCACAATCTGCACGGTCCCAGATGCTCTCATGGAACTGGCTAGACAGAGACAGAAGTGTGTTTAATGAGTTAACCTTAAAAACCCTGCAGAATGTTGCAAATAGCAGAAAGGGATACATTCCCCTCACCAAAAAAAAAAAAAAAAAGCAGCTTGTATTTCTCCAGTTCAGATAGTAGGTTCCCAAAAAAAAGAAGACCTGAGCAAAACTCCTTTCTTTCCACATTGTATGTGAGTGAATTACTTACCATGGTGAGGGATGACTTTGTTGTGTCAATGGTCACGTCTGTGACAGGTCAGCTTGGTTTGCACAGGTCAGCTCTGCTCATGTTATTTTTCGGCAAACCCTCTGGGGAGTCTCCTATGTGAGCTCTTCGTTTTTGCCTGGATTTGCAAAAGGCATAGGCAAATGGCTGTGTTGCCTTGTTACAGCTTAACGTGAAAATACACAACAGCAGACTGTGTTAGTAAAAAGGCATGTGTAAACACGTATTTACAGACTTTGGATCATGGTGTTGATGCCCCTAACAACGCTGCCTGAAATGGTAATCTGTTGCAGAGAGAGTTTAGTGACATAAAGCAAGATAGTTTAATGATCTCGAAAACATAAAAAAAGACATTTTTTCAGCTGTTACCAGTTTCTGTGTAAACACTTCCCCAAACCTGAGCCTTCACCATGTGAATTAGGAACTGCTTCCACTGCAGCCAGGCTGCCAGGAGAATGGGCTCAGCAGGGCAGCCCCAGCTCTGCCAGTCCTCCCCTGGGGTCTGGTGTCCCAGCCCAGCTTCCCTGTCCCACCAACCCAGTCACTTTTGCCCAAGGGTAAAAGCCCCTTCCACTGTGGCCATGGAATGGCAATAAGAAGACACCATGCCCAGGCCCTAAGCTGAATGGCAAGAAGGTTCTTTTTGTGGACTCCATTTGCATCCCAGAAGGAGAAAAAACAGTCTCCTGGTTATTTGGGCATCTCAAACTTGCCAGGAGTGTTTAAAAATCTTATGAGAAGTTCACTGTGAAGTTAGCTTAATAGACACTTGTCACAATTAAATATTTTAGACATCTTACATTTTTCCCATAATTCCAACAATAATTAGATCACAATATGGATTAATTTCTTGTCACATCCAATTTTTAGTGCCAAGATGTTTTGAGGGAGCGGAACACAAAAACAAGTTGCTGACATTTGTAAACTCTCCTTTTTGTAGTACACGTAAACATAAAATAGCTGACATTTGGCTCTTTCATCCTTCCTTTCCTGCTTGTTCAGTGCAAATATTATCCAGGCAGACATGTTAAACAAATATCATATTATCTACAAATACAGATATATAAATCTCATTGCCCTGGTCAGTAGCTCAGGACCAAACTAACCTCCTGAGCAAGTCTGATATGTAAATGACCTTGAGCTAATTGCTCTCTCACATTGTTACATGAGGGTCACTGTACTTTCTAATCTCACTTATTTATAGATAGCAATGCTGCATCAATACCAAAAAGGTAACCTTTAAATTGTATTCATATATTTTTATGGTATGGAATTGCAGGATGGTTTATAAGCAATTCATGACACTGTTTTATGGTGACCATAATTGTAAAATTTTAATCAAGCTAAAATTAGTTTTTTCATCTATTTTTGAAGTGGAATGGGATGCTGAAGTTGACAATTTTTTTTTCAGTGGCAGGTCCACAATCTCTGAAAATTAACAAGAGCTATGCCTGTTAAAACTCCGTGCTTCCCAGCGCACATACATTCAGCAGTGCATTTCTTCAGAATTTCTGCCTTAATATTGTCCTCTTTTAAAAAATACTGCAGGAGAGTTGGCTAGTACCAAAAGTGCATTCATTGCTGAATACTAAATGCTCCAGTATCTCAAGACCATTTTAAATAAGAATACTTTTATGCTTTGAGATTTTTGTTGGTATCGAAAACCACGAATAACCAGAGAAGTTTGTGCTCTGCTTTAAGTAATATGATGGCCTCTGTGGTGACTTCTGTAAGCACTGTCAATGCTCAGCATATCCCAGGATCAAACATCTCATGAGAAAAGACAAAATTGATCCACTGTTCCCTGCTTTCTTATTGAATGTTTTTATTTTCTTTTATAAGCAAGTAAAACTCCAGTCATATAAAATGAAGAGGTTATGGAGAAATGGCAGAAGTAGCTAATTAGAAGAACCATTCTCCTCTGGGAGCTGATTCTGGAAGAACTGCACAGTTTAAGGCCCTGATTCAGGGACATATGTCAATACTGTGGATAGTGCTTAATCATGAAATCAATGCTTCAAATTAAGCGCACATGCTTACCACTTGGGCAGGAGCTGGTTTGCAACAGCATTTCCATACTGTTTAAGAACACAATGCTAATTTCCTTTGAAACACATTCTTGTTGTCTTATTATTCAAGTATCTACAGAACTGCTTTTCCCCCATGAGCCTCAGTAAAATCTCGGGAGATCATTACCAGTTGTGACTTTGAACCACTTGGAGACAGGAAACCTTTGGCAAAACATTTAGGTGTGAACTGGTTTAGAAGTCTTGACTTCCAGACTCACCTTCAGCAATTAGACATTGGTGGCAATGAAAGATTCTTGAACATTTTTTCTTGTTGGTAGCAAAACTGGCCATAATCTACTTACATTTGGGTTTGGGGTTATTTTTGCCTTTCTGATGGTACCAGCAGATAGGGAAACATTATGTATAAGTTTGGTCACTTAGGTTTTCTCACATTCTGGGCTGTGCAACCCGTGTGGCAGGTCAGCTACAGCACAGGTGCAGGCACCAAAGAAGACTGAAAGCCTGAAACTGCAAAAATTGAGAGGCAAAACCAAACCAAACCAAATCGAACAAAAAAACCCAAACCAAACCAAAACTAAAACAAAGCAACACAAAACCAAAAAAAGAAACCCAAAAAAATAAAACAATACAAGGAAAAAAAATCAAAACAAACAAACAAACAAAAAAAGCCAAAAAAACCTACCAACCCCAAACCCAAGAGAGCAAAACAGTTTAGGATGCTGAGACTGACCTTTAGAGGTGTCTTGAACCGAGGCTTTCTTCTTACCTTGCCACACTTTGGCAGCCCCTAACACCACATCCCTTGTTTACGCTGCAAGCTGGAAACCAAGATGTTTGTGCCAAACCCACTGTGTTCACTCCATCAGACACTGACACATGCTAGTCAGGTATCCAAGGTACAAAAGTTTCCTGCACCTGGGGAGGAAGAATGACAGACACCAATATAGCTTAGGGATGGACACACTGGAAAGCACTTCTGAGGAAAAAGATCTGGGGTTCCTGGTGGAGAGTAAACTATCCATGAGCCAGCAACGTGCCCTTGTCATGAAGAGGGCCAATGGGATCCAGGGCTGCATAAGGAAGAGTGTGACCAGTAGGTCGGGAGAGGTCATTCTTCCCCACTGCTCTGCACTGGTAAGGACACAACTGTCGGCCAGTTCAAGAGAGACAGGGAACTACTGGGGAGAGTCCAGCATAGGGCAACAATGATGATTAAGGGATTGACATATATTCCTTATGAGGAAAGGCTGAGAGAGATGAGATTCTTTAGCCTACAGAAGAGAAGGCTGAGGGGAGACCTTATTAATGCTTATAAGTATCTAAAGGGTTGATTGAGGGAGGATGGAGCTGGACTCTTCTCAGGGGGTTCCAGTGACAGGGGCAATGGGCAAGCTGGAACACAGGAAGTTCCACTCAAATATGAGGAAGAACTTCTTTACGGTGAGGATGACAGAGCAGGCTGCTCAGGGAGGTCGTGCAGTGCTCTTCTCTGGAGATCTTCATGACATGGCTGGATGCAGTCCTGAGTGATGTGCTCTAGGCGTTCCTGCTTTGGCAGAGGAGATGGACTAGATAACCTCTAGAAGACCCCTTCCAACTCCAACAATTCTGTGATTCCATGATTCCATGAAAGGGATGGGGGGAAAATTGTGTACACTTTTTCTAATTCTGGGATTTGGTATAAACGTGACAAAAATTCAACACATGATGAAAATTTGACTAAGATAAAAATGTGAGTGTGCAAAGATATAGGGGAATAAAGGTATATATCAGAGACAGGAGAGAGGCCTGATGTCTGAAGTAATGAGCCATGATAGGTAATGACAGCAGCAGTGATAAGAGAAAAACACTGTTCTTTTTTTCTTATGGGAAAAGCTGACTTCTCTTAATAAATTCACCTTTTCTTAGATACAGTTGTGCACGGAAACTTGGACAGCATGCAGTTTAAGTGATATATTTTATGGATGTGTGTAGGGCAGTTACCTTTTCCCAAGCAGGGCAGTTCCTCTTGAAGCAGCCATTGCAGGAAGGGCACATGCTTGCCTAATTAACTATTCATATCATGCTTGCAGTATGCATGCAAGCATGAGCCTGACACTCATTGAAGCTGAGTCTTCACATTTGCTTCAAAATTAGCAAGTGATTCATTGCAGGATGATAGCAATGGCAGAACACCAGCCTGAGGACACCTGGAGCTGCATCTTCTAGAGCTAAATGCTAAATATGTATTAAATCCAAGTCATGATCTTGCACCTCATATAGTATTAATGAAAAAAAAAAAAGGTTCAGCTTTTTTCAGGACATGTAAAGCCCACCCAGAAATACTAGTCTGAAAAACAGTCCTGTGCCTGTTTCCCTGTTACCAGGGGCATGGAGCTCTGACAAAGCCTTTAGGAAAACCTGTGAAGATGTCATCTTATTGGCAGTCTATCCAGCCACTTGTAGTCTCACCATTTAGAAACAAGCTATGAGACCTCATGCAGAGATTTTATCTCCTTTGTTATTATTAGTTACCTGATATTACTACTGCTGCAGTGTCTTTTATCACATCTCTATTTGCTCACATGCTGGAAGTCAAGGAGTAATGTATAAATACAGTGAACCGTGCTTTTGTAGTGGAGTAGGGCTGCACCTCTGAAACCTTGAGGTCTGCAGGGCTGATTGTGGGGCTTGGTGACTACCCAACTGTCAGTCTTGACTTTGGCTGGCTGACAGGTGCCCACCCAGTCGGTCCCTTATTCCCCCTGCTCAACAGGAAGGTAGGTTACAATAAGGCGGAAAATCTTGTATGGGTCGAGATAAAGACAGGGAGATCACTCACACACTGTCAGGGACAAAATAGGCTTAACTTGGGGAAAATGAATTTAATTTATAGCAAATTAAAAGAAATTTGAGAAAAGTGAGAAAGACAAAAACTAAATTGACTTCCTCCCCCCACCCCTTCACCCAGGTTCCTTCATTTCTGACTCTTTCACACCCTCCCTGCAAGCAGTGCTGGGGGGATGAGGAACTGGGATTGTGGTTAATACGTGCCTTCCTCCTCAGGCAGCTTTCTTACCATCTCTCTAATGTGGGCCCAAGCTGCATTTTCAGCCAGCCCACGTAAGCATGTAAAGAAACTGTGCAATGGCCTTGCCGGGGAAAGCAGTGCGTGCCTTGTAGACAAAGACTTAGTAAGTGCCAGCACTCCCAAGACCCAACAAGAGCCTAAAAATGGATGTGTGCACATTTTCTTGCCTTCTGGGTTCTGCAGGGCTGTTTGCAAGAGGTTTGGAGAAGTGGATTTTCCCAGCAGGGAGCAGACCTCTGGTTAGCAATCAATAAAGCAATCCTTTAATATTCCTCTGACTGAGCAAAAAAAGAGGTGTGTACTATAAATTTGTATTGAAAGGACACTGTTCCCCCTCCTCTGAGGAATCGCCTGGCTAGAAGAAGATGGATAAACAAATAATCCTCTGGTTTTAATGAACACATCCATTATATCAGCAATAGTTGTGGCAACAGGAATTATGTACTTTGAGGCAGCATCTCTTGTGCCTTGTAAACACCTCAGCCTTCTGTCAGGGCCCCCGCTGGGGCTATTTACAGCTTCAATATTACAAGGTAGCTACTGTCTAATTATACACAACTGGATTGGTTTCTACCACTCAGGTCCTTGGTTAACCCTTAATAATAATTAATTTTTTACTGTTAGGCTGTATATCAACTTAAAACTTTCAAGATGCTAAGGTGTCCCAGTAGAGTAGAAAACCTATTAAGATATCAAGACATGCATACTTTGCAACTTCAGTTTCCATTAGTGGTAAAAGGCCCCATAGAAAAACAAACAAAAAAAAAAATAAAGAAAAGAGATTAAAAAGGGAGCAGCACAGTCATTGGAACTGGGACTGAGAGCTTATACATCAGCACTTGCATTGCAAGAGGCCTACTGTCTTCATTTACTTTCAGTGTGTTTTAACAATGAATTAGCCCGCACTCAGGAGTTGGTTCCAACTTATGAATGTGTTAATCAGGTCTACACTAGGCTGCCGGTATGTGACATGCAGCCCTGGCTCAGTTGATTGAGATTTTGTCACTGTTAACCTTGGAGGGATTTTCATTTGTCCTGTCAGTTGGAAATGCAATCTTTATATGAGCACTTATTTAAGACTTCTTGTAAACAGAAATGGCCTGCTTAGAGGAGATGAGGTGAAAGAAAGGAAATATCTGCTGCTAACATAGCACAGTTCTTCATAGTGAAGCCCTTTTAACCAGGTGATCAGAATTACTCTCAGGTCCAGACTAAGAGGGCAGCTAGGACCTTCTGCTCAACATGCACCCGCAGATTACGTTTTTACACTTGGAGAAGGTGAAGCAGTAGAAAAAAACTTGTTAATCTATTTCTTCCAGCATTCCCTCCTTTCCTCCCATAGCATTTGATTAAAACAATAGGCTGGGCTCTGCTTTCTTTGTCACAGGTTGTAATCAAGCAAATCAGGGCATATCCATTTCTCTCAGTCCAGGAAATATTCAGAGATACAGAAGAACAGCTGGTGGGAAGTGAATGCAGAGCCATTTGACAGGAAGGAAGATCTACCCCGAGAGCAATTCCAGAGGAAATAAACATCAAAATGAATGACTTACCAGGCACTGTAACCTCATTTGTTGGCAAATTGAATACTCTTACCACACATATAAATATTCTTGAGCAGAGATCAGATCTTGTGGGCTCACAGCTATTAAAAGAGCACAGTTTTAACAGCATACAAGGAGAGGTTGAACAAACATCTTAGTTGTAAAAGTCATTAATGAGCCATCATAAAACAGTACATTTGAGAGTATAAATGCTAGAAAATCAAGTCAGGTCTCAGAGTATTCACACATGGATGAACGGAGGAAATATCAGGGCAAAGAGCACCCCAGATGGGTTGAAATACCTCTGCTGGGTGAGCTGTAAAAGGACAAGATGCTCCTGCTGTACAGAACAGGTTGTAGGTGCTCTTCAGCAGGAGGCAGGCTCAAGGACAATGCCTCGCTCAGACCTGGAGGGTTTGAATGCAATGCACAGGTCTTTGGGGGCTCATCCCTGCTGCCGTTTGATAAGCTCAGGGTACAACAGCAGGAAATGATGTCTGCATCAGCTGAGATTAGGTAAAAACCAGATGGAGTGGTAGACTCATAGTACTGTACCCAGGGTGGGACTGTGGTAGATGGTGGAATGAGAGACTGCTAAAACGGGAAGGCTCCCAGTTTCTCTTGTCTATGCCATCAGACTAAGGTCGACAAAATGTGTTTTCCTTTATTACCTTAAGGGAAATAAAATAAGGGAAAACAGCCTATTTTGTATCTCTCCAGGAAGAGAAATATAGATTAAGAACACAGCTTTATTTGCTCTGGGAGCCATTTCTAGACCTCCATGTTTTAAACAGGAAAATTGTTACATAATTAAATAAACCTTTGGATATTGATTCACATTTGCTTTTCTCCCTTTATGTTTAAAGCTTCAACAATTGTGGCAAACACATGTAGAGGTGTGTGTCAGTCCTGACAATGCAATTTAGATGATGCTTGTGTTGCATTCTCTCTCTTTAAACCCAGGAGAGAGGGCTGTGATTAATTTAATGGTAAGGCTTCCTGCATTCATCAAAATGACTAAGGCTAGGGTTTTTTTCAGTGGACGCATGAACACAGAATGTTTATTCTCACATTTTCAAAAGGAGTACTTTTTAGATAGAATAGACTTCTCAGTACACAGTTGCTGTATTTCTGAGCCTAGATCAGACAATGTTAATTGTATTGTTACTCATTTGCCCATGCAAATGTGGCCACCGTATGTCTACACTGGTGGATGAATGTCATTATACGCAAAACAAAAACCACTATAAATTCAGCCTGATGTACCTGAAACTGTACAAGAAAGAATAGATATATCCTATAGATATATTCAGTTTCTATTTCTTTCATTTATTACAGGAAGATATTGCAAGGTTTGTGAGCCTCCCTAAATCTGCCATTGGACTTATCTCCTAAAGAGAAGTACATTGCAAGGAGTGCACCTTGAAAAATGCATGTTTATTTCTCTGAATTAATATTCTTTGCCAATTTCTTCTTTGTAAAACTCCATATTGCTTAGATTTATTTAACTTAATTTTCCAAATAGTTTTGGTTTGGTTTTAATTTTTTGTTTGTATAATGTGGATCAGAGGTGACAAGAAATAGTTTGGCCATCCCTAAATATTACCTCACAAAATTTTGCACAAATATACCAAGCAAGAGGCAGGGTAGAGGGAGGTCTGGGGACAAAAATAGCCAAAAAGCAGCTCCAGAATGTCTGGCAGTGATACAGTGAGCAGCATTATAATGCCATCATACCCTCTCAGCATGCTCCTTTATATAAGTTGAAGATGGTTTTTCACCTTCACAATTGCAATTTACAAAGACAAAAGAGTGTATGGTAGAATTCTCCTATGTAATGTTTAAGCTCAAACTTTTTCTATGAAATTCCTTTGTTATTTTTTGGCAGAAAAGCTTCAGATGTTGCCATTTAATCTCTCTTTTCCTCTTCTCCTCCTCTTTCCTTTTTTGCCTATGCTTAGGCAGGCTAGTTTGCAATATTTCCGTTTCTGCTTTTACTTTTCTCAACCTTTCCGTTTTCTATACTGTGTCATTCTTAGAAAGATTAGAATGACAAAAGAATGGAGATGTTACAGAATTTTTACTCTGCAACTTGAAACACTGCAGAATATTTGAAAACTGGCTGACCAGAAAGGAATTACAAGATAAAAATAAAAATACTTATTTTATTTTATACAGAAGCAGCTGAAGAAAAAGGACAATTAATACAAATTTTAGTTTTGTTTTGAGAAAGTATAAAAATACTGTTTCTGTTCCCAAATTTTTCCAAAATCCCTAGCTAAAAATCAGCAATTGCCTTCTTAAACCAAAATAAATCCATCTTTTAAAAAAAAAAAGTTCTATCATGAAAGGAACATTTAGTTGAAAATCCTTGATCCTTTCTACCAAAACCTCTTATTCCAGTCACTAATATCTAGATTTTCAGGCATGCTCCTATCTCTGTGGTCCCACTGTTGCTGCTGATCTGAGGTTCAGTGATCAGTTAAAACCATAACCTGTTTGGTAAGTATTAGTACATACTGATGACCCACCAACTGTATTCTAAGTGGATAAACTGTGGACCTGCATTATCTCCGAGCAAAAATCAAAGAAAAAGCTCCTGTATAGACTAATTTTCATATCGAAAATTCTTCAAATGCTTTATTGTTTTAAAAATTTATTTAGACGAAAACTTCTATAGGTAGTAATATAATTGTCAAATCAGAGAATTATCATAGTACACAGCTTGCACTGTAATTTAAGATAAGTTCAAGATTCAGACAGTCTTATGTATGTGTATCAGGTTTTGTACAGGGTCAATCACTGCATTTTGCAAACTGCACTGTTAATCTTACACAATGTGGAAGTCAGGTCAAAATGAAACAAAACTCATCAGCCCACTAGACATTGTAGACCTTCTGCTTTGATGGACCCTTGGAAGAAACGGCTTGTCTTCAGGACTGTTTGGGAAAGCAGATAAAGATTGAATAACTGGGTGTTCATTAGGAGACTATTTCAAGAACAATATATGCATCCATAAGTCAGCTCTTGGCTGGCAGGCAGCACAGGTATGGCATTCCTCTGCTGGCAACCCAAATTAATAGTCAATTTGGCAGCCTTACTTCTCAATAACTGTGGATGAAATCCTAGCCCCACTAGGTAAAACTTTCATTGGCATGAGTAGGGAGGGGTTTAGATTATGCCTTCCGTGATGAGAGGCTGAAGTTCATATTCTTATAGTGCTGATTAGAGCTGAGAATGAGATACTGGCAGGTTCTATGTTATGGCTTGGCTTGGGTTTTGTCCATCTTGCTGACAGTCTGTTCATTTGTAAAAAAGGTGTAAAATTGCATGCTTCACAAAGATTTTCACTGCCTTAGATTTATACTTTAGGATTAAAGTGACTCTGTAAATGCAAAGTAATAATAAAGTGAAAATTTTAAATTCTATCCTCGGTGTTCATACTTCATCAGGTTGAAAACATCACAAGATAAAAAACAAATATCGACCTCCAGAAGTCAGTTTAAACCCCCAGCTAGTGCACTCCCTAGCAATATTCCCCTATTGCTCTGCTGGGTGCTATCAAATGATGTGATAATAAACAGAGGCACTGGAAATGGAGCAACAGCAAAAAAAAAAAAAAGAGGAGCTCTTCATTGCCATATGAAAAAATATCCCCCAGTGTTTCAAATAAATTCTCATCTCATTGAAGTCATCTTTCTATGAGATATATTAATATATTTTTAAAAACAAGTTCTCTGCCACACTGCAAGTTCCTTGTTGACTCATTTGGTGGCCCCTGACAGAGCATCAGGAGAGCTTTATTTGGAAGGACACTGGGGGGGGGCAGATTAAACAGGCTTCTGACTGCATTCAATTTTCTCTAGATTGGGGAGATTTTGCACCTTCCTTGGAGATTGTACCAGCTGGGATTAACACATTCCATTTCCTGAACTAAAGAAAATTAAAGGTCAGGGAACTTGGCTATGCTTTTCTCTTGCTAAAAATTTGTCCAGATGTTTGCTTCTTTTTGCTTTGATCACATCTTATTTTGGCAGGCTATATGCATGTGTGCATGTGTAGAGCTTTCATGTTTTCCCATTCCACTACAGAACCATTGTGTGAATTCATCAGGATTCAGCCCATTTCCATTCACTTTTGTTTGTGGAAACAATTTATGTTTAACTTTTCTTTCACTCTTTCATCAAATGTTCTCACTCTTAATGACAGAGGATAGCTCAAGGTACCCCTTTGTCTGGCTTTGAATTGGCGATGCCGCTTGTTCTCCCCTTTTCCTGCTGCCCCCAGAAGAGACACCCTCTCCTGCCTGGGCTGCAGTGTCCTGACTGACTTGCTGTGGCCCCACCACAGCCTGCTGTGGTTCATGCCCACATGCACACCCCATAGGCTTGGTTAGCAGGACCAGCACCAAAAATGTTGCTTGGGAAATCATCTACAGCCTCTGTGGGAGTCTCCTTTCTGCCAGCTCACAGTACCAGCAGAGGGATTTTGGCATCAAGGCACTTGTCTCTCTTTTTCTGGACCAAGAACACCAAACCCATGTCACCAATTCCATCAGTGACTTGGTAGTTAATTTGGGTCATTTCACTGAATTTCACTGAAATTTTTTTTAGAGTTGGAACGGACCGTAGAGATCACCTAGTCCAACTCCCCCGCCGAAGCAGCATTGCCCATAGCTAGAGCATGTCACTCAGGACTACTTGTGGTTTCAGCCAAAATCACTGCAACCGGACTGACAGATGGCCCTTTCCCCTCCCACACCCCCCCCCCAAACGAGAGAAGAGGAAGAGATAAGGAGATACAGAAGTTTAAAATGAACTAAGTTACTTTAATGAAGAATTAATATTAAAATAAAAAGAAGAATATAATTAAATGGATACAATATATACAAAACCATATCAAGCTCCCA
>BJBW01005941.1:7489-43261 GCA_004320125.1 Scolopax mira | reverse complement strand
CAAGGTGAGGCTCAACGAGGCCCTGGGCAACCTGGTCTAGTTGGAGGTGTCCCTGTGACTGCAGGGGGGTCGGACTAGATGACCTTTGAAGGTTCCTTCTGGTCCAGATGGTTCTATGATTCTATGATAAAAAGACATTGAGGTGCTGAAGCAGGTCCAGAGAAAGTCAATGGAGCTGGTGAGAAGTCCAGAGAATGTGTTATAAGATGCGGCTGAGGGAGCTGGTGTTATTCAGCCCAGAGAAAAGGATGCTTAGGGGAGACCTTATCACTCTCTACAACTACCTGAAAGGAGTTTGTAGAGAGGTGGGGATTGGTCTCTTCTCACAAGTCACAGGCGATAGGACAAGAAGAAATGTCCTCAAATTCTGCCAAAGGAGGTTCAGATGGGATATTAGGAAAAATGTTTACCCTGAAAAGGTTATTAAGCATTGGAATGGGCTGCCCAGGGAAGTGGTTGAGGGACCATCCCTGTTGGTATTTAAAAGATTCATAGACATAGTACTTAGTGACATGGTTTAGTGATGTTTCTCATCAGAGTTAGGTTGATGGTCAAAATAGATGATCTTAAAGGTCCCTTCCAACCTAGGCAATTCTGTCATTCTGTGATTCTATACAGGAAATCCAACAATAGGGTATATTTTGTAAAAAATAATATTTGGGAAGTGTATTTTTATGAAGACATCACAGAAGTACTCAGGATTTGGTACTTCAAGCATAAACAACATAGGTCCGGGAAAAAACACCAGTGCACCTAGTGTGAATACACCAAAAGATTCTCAGGAAGAATAACCGAGTAGCAACAGCAGGAGGTTGCTAAACCACGTACTTGTTGCTGAATATAAAAGGATAGAAAGAGGTAGAAAATTGTGTAGACTATTCAAGAAGGTCAAAATTGTGTCCATGAAGACCAGAGACAACAACTGCATTTGTGTAATGATACTGCAGATGTCCATCTTTTATGGAGTTTGGAGACAGAGCTGGTGCTCTCCTATCTCATTCCAGGTCTTCTCTGCATCTTCCAAAGAGGCATATCCAAGCACAATTCCTTGGTTCACACTGTTCACAATGGACATCATTACCTTCAGGAGATCATAGTCCATTTTCTAGTTTTCTAAAATATATCATTTTGCTATAAATGTTTTTTGGGTGTATGGGCCAGTTTATTGAGGCCTCTGATTGAATGTTGCTGAAACCCAGAACAAAGATGGGGTAAGCAGTATACATTACAGCGTGGACAGAAATGGAACAGACAGGAAAATAAATCTTTCAGATGCGAGTCCTGTCTGTCAATATTGTCAAGGACCATGATACGAAATCCTCTTCTGTGTGAAATGTTTGAAAGGTGAGACAGGGTGAGACTTCTCAGAAAGGTCACAGGAGCATGATTTACTTTGTGACATAACTTTCCTCCAGAAAGCTTTGAACTGAACACATAGCAGATATGCCTGGTCCAATGAAACAGACTAAATCTAGTCTGATCTACATCCCTTTAACTGTATATAATGGGACCTTTCCATCAACTGCATGACCGACTGATCTGTTACTACTACATTACTGGCTTATGCAGATATTCTGTATTGTCATATTCTCTGTAGCAGGAATTATAGGAAGAAATTTGTGGGTTATTATTATTTCTATTTAATTATTATTTACATTTAATTATTATTTCCATTTTCCCGTAAAAATATACTTGCAGAATGATTGGTTTTACTTTTGACAAAAGTACTTTTACACCATTCCTTTATGTGTTCATTCTTCTGTTGTAACTCTGACATGCAAGCAGACAAGATGGGGAGTGTAAATGTGATAGTAAATCCCTCTGAACAAGAATTGTTAATACCAGTACACAGATTTTGTCTTGCCGACTCTGTCCCAATATTCACACAGTAGATATTTTGGCATCCTCCTTTTTTATATATTTTTCCTCCTTTCTTACTTCTCCCTGCTTTTTCTAATACTTTTTTTCCTTTCATCATTACTAAAGCTAAGAGCATTCATACTGTTGTAGGAAAATTATGATTCCTTTAAAATAACAATAGAAATAATAAAAATGTTATTCTCAAGGAATTTTGTATTATGTATGGAAATATTCTCTGCCTGGGTAGTGTAATTTTAAGCTCCAAATTCAGTATTCAAGGGAGAACTTCAATGTCACAAATGTAATGTTAAAAATGTTTAGTGAATGCAATATAATTGAAATCAACAGGAACTCTGAGAAAATGCCTACTGTTAGAAGAATAGAATAAGAAACTACATGCTTTGTTTACATTAATGCTTTTCATGGAATTGTCATGGAATTGTCAGAGTTAGAAGAGACCTTTAGAGATCATCTAGTCCAACTCCCCTGGACTAGGAACGCCTAGAGCACATCACTCAGGACTGCATCCAGGTGGGTCTTGAAGATCTCCAGAGAAGGGGACTCCACAACCTCCCTGGGCAGCCTGTTCCAGGGATCTGTCACCCTCACTGTAAAGAAGTTTTTCTTCATATGTGAATGGAACTTCCTCTGTTCCAGCTTGAGCCCGTTGCCCCTTGTCCTATCACTGGAAACCACTGAAAAGAGTCTGACTCCCTCCTCTTTCAATCCACCCTTTAGATACTTATAAACATAAATAAGGTCTCCCCTCAGCCTTCGCTTGTCCAGGCTAAAGAGTCTTTTTTTATTTTATAAAATTCTATAGGTTAGAATAGACACTACAGAAAATTCATAAGTATTAATGAAGTTCCAGGTACTTTGCCACTATTTCATTAAAAGAAAAAATCCACAGGAATTAGGAATATTTTTGACCTGAACACATACAGACTATGATGTTCTATTATAAGATGGAGAGATATACCAGTTTTAACTAGCATGTCCAGAAAAACAACTTAAAATATTTTTAGCACAAAAGGAGTAGTTATTAGAAACTTGGCCTCATCCAACCTGATATATGAAGTTCTAATGCATGTACTGCACTAAAAAATAAGCAGGACAAAACAGAAACCTTGCAGTCCTATGCCACAGATGAGTATCCCTGTAAGGGTTTTACACATCACCATATGAAGGAAAATATCAATGAATGGTTCAGCCATGTCAAAAATTTTAAGATGGCAAAACTATTCTTGGTGTGCAATGTGCTTAAAAGGTCTCCTACCTACTGTAATAGATTTCAGTCAGTGGCCACACTTTCTCTGTGAATCAACATGTGACTTCTAGATCTGGAGTTCTTTATTTGAATTTGCTCAGGAAATCGTTTTCTAGTGATTACATGAAGGACAGTGACAGTTGTTCCTGAGAGATAATGTATTCAGATACAATTTCAAGGACCATGTTGAAATTCTTTACTTCAGGCCAGGCAAAAAGTAATTTAGATGGACAAATAGCAGAGAATTTAAAGAAATGGAATAGCTCTAAAGGGAAGAAAAAATCATTAATATATGCATTATCTAACAGCAACTGAGATACTAACAATATTAATTTGGAAGGAAAGGTGAATTTTATAACTTTTCCTCAAAGTTTATCACTAATTTATTACTCACCAAGCATTTCAGAAATACCACAAAGTCAGCTTGCAAGGGTGATTCAATTTCATGAGATGCTGGGCCAAACCTATTATGCAATGTTATCAGCATATAGATGTCATCTGGTATCCAGACTGTAACTGCTTCTGCTATCACCACTGTAAAATGTATATGTGTGGAGGAGGAGGGAGAAAGACAACAGGCCCAAGCCAAGTCCCAGAGAAGTTACTTTTAGATGCCTTCTGATTTTCCATTTGCATGGTATTATCAGTTGAAGTTCATTTGATATTGTAATTGACGATCTACTTCTTAGCATTCTTCCAACCACTGAACATCCATTAATAGTTGGTGTAGAACAAGTAGGGTTCAAAATGCCTTTTTTTTTGGAAAATCTGCAAGAATCATTCCAGTATTCATGCAGAACTAATAAGAAATGGATTCTGAAAAACTTGAATGAAGTCTAATCAAGTCTTTTATAAATACTTGAGTCTTGACTTTTCCTCACTCACCTGGCTCATGTTTAGTTTGAATAATACCAGGCTTGTAATTTCATCCAAGGTCACAAGCTGTGATGCTGGGGTCTGTGAGCCAATGTAAGTTAGAGTCACTCGCGGTGAACAGAATAGCTGATGTAACTCAGGTGTGGAACTATTGGGGAAAGGGATGTAAAGCAGCTGGCTCTTAAGGATACGCATCTGAAGAAGAATAAAATAAAATATACCAGATGGCAGTGGAGGCTCCAACGGAAGAGAGACAGAAAATGAATTTTGATGAGATGAGAGCTTATCATTGCTCAATTTTGTCTGTGAACTGAAATAGAAACGTTTGTTTTCAGACAAAATAACTTAGCTTTTATGCAATCCGTAACTCTTTATATGAAACATTAGTTACTGCAGACCCACATTTATTTCCACTATAGCTGATACATACTAGGCTCCACAAAGTAAGGCCTATGACTCTATTTAAAAGGAATACGCAAGTATATGTGCATGTCCTTCATCTTTATCTTGGTGACAGCTCTCCAAAACAGCATCACAGATTGGGACTCAGTTTCCTTAAATCTCATTTTCAGCAGGGCATGGTCCAGCTTGGTGTTGAATCACAAAGCATACTGCAATCCTCTACAACACACACCTTCTAATGAAGAAGCAAGGAAGTAGCTTTCAGCATCATGTTTAGCAAAAAGATCTTTACAAATCTGTATGGATATAAGCATAAACAGAAAACACATTGACAGAAAACCAATTAATAGAAGCAGAGGGTAAAAATCCCGTGGCTGGTACCTACTTTTTTTTGATAAGTATGGTGACACAGTATTACTGTTTAATTTTAGGGTATATTTTGTAAAAAATAATATTTGGGAAGTGTATTTTTATGAAGACATCACAGAAGTACTCAGGATTTGGTACTTCAAGCATAAACCGTTTTGGTAACAGTTGAAATATAAGGATCAAATTCTGCCTCACTCCAACCACTAGCAAAGCTCCTATTTCACTGCAGAGAAACTAAATTTCAAGTAGGATGTAAAATACTTCCTTAATTATCCATAATTTTACTTGGTAATTGAGCCACATATTTCTAAATCAATCTAACATGTTTTCAATTAACACCTTTTCAGTTACGTAAAAATACTGTCAGCAGTATAATCAGCAGTTTTGTTCTTTACTTTTGCAATGAAAGCAGACCTTTTAAAAGTAAGTGTTATGTTTTTCAGCCAGTAACAGATACAGAGACTTCAATTTATTGACAGCAATTAACTTTTTAAATTAAGAAATGACAGTAACTTAGAGGTAATACAACATTTTTTGTTCATTTTTACTCTTAATCTCCTAGAATGTCAAAAAAATGCTGGGTAAATATAACCAAAACTCTAAGGCAATGGGATCAATTCAGTGCTTTTCTGGTTTATAATACATCAGATAAATCCATGTTGAATGCTTTTGGGTCAAAACATTTAAAACAGTGACAGCAAATCTTGTTGCTATTATTGTTCTAATTCTTTTTTAAAGACAGCCTGGTTCACTAAATGACATTGTAAAAGAGCCACATCCATATGGTTGTTTTTTTAAAGACGATTTACAAAGAACAATATACTCAGCAGTGCAAGCTGCTTTATAGATTTTAGAAATGTTTTAATTTTAAGAAATGTTATATAACACAGTGATAGTTCCAAAGGTGGCCGAAAAGTAAATAAATTAAGGTTTGGATCTGCATATTTTATGCATCTAGTTCAATTCTTAAAATATCAGCTACCAGTCCTAATCTTATTAACCCTTCCAGGGTGCAGAATGCACAGGTTTTGAAATTTTTGCTTTGTGATTTTAAACATTCCCTCTTTATTACAGTCTAAACCAATCTAAGTATTCTAATCAGAGAAATAAATGTCACAAATATCAATGAGAAAGACTTAATTTGGTTTATGAGACATCCCCAGACCATCCTGGGAGTCAGGTTGCCCCTGCTAAAAATATATCACTGTGAGGCTGGACTGCACTCATGTGTGACTACAGAACTGGTGTTGGCAACAGGGTTTTGGATTCTGTTACCATGGAATACTTCTTGCAGATCAGCATCTGCTTGGGAGAGGTGGGATCTACCTCTCTAAGCAGGCTAAAGCTGTTTTTGCCAACAGGATGTCTGACCTCATTAAGAAGGCTTTGAAGTAGGAATAATGAGGGAGGGAGAGAGTAACCAGCAGTCCTGTGAGAGGCTGATTGACAGAATCATAGAATCATAGAATAGCCCAGGCTGAAAGGGACCTCAAAAGATCATCTGGTGCAACCTTCATGGAAAAGGGAGCCTAAACAAGATTATACAGCACCCTGTCCAGTTGTGTCTTGAATACCTCAAGTGATGGGGACGCTATTACATCCCTGGGAAGGTTGTTCCAGTGAATTATTGTTCTCACTGTAAAATAATTTATTATATCAAGATGAGCAAAGAGGACAGGGTGATGTGATGAGATCTCTGAGCAAAAGGCTTGGGGTGATGTTTACAAGGAACCATTATGGATAAATTCCTCAAACTGTCTCCAGCAACTCAACATGCTGGGGTGCTTCTCTAGAGTGCCTGTACACCAACAGACTCAGTATGGGGAATAAACATGATACGTTGGAGATTTCTGTGCAGTTGCAGGGCTGTGATCTTATTGCAGTCATGGAGGCATGGTGGGATGGCTCCCATGACTGGAATGTTGCAATGGAGGGATATAAGCTCATCAGGAAGCACAGGAAGGGAAGATGAGAAGGGGGAGTTGTCTTTTATGTGACAGAGCAGATGGAGTTCGTGGAGCTCTGTCTGGGGGTGGATGAGGAGCCAACAGTTTATAGATGAGGATTAAAGAGAAGACAGGTAAGGTTCACATTATAGTAGGTGTCTGCTATAGGCCACCTGTCCAGGAAGAACAAGTGGATCAGGCACTTTACATACAGATGGGAACAGCCTCAAATTCACAGGTGTTCATCCTCATGGGGGACTTCAACCACCCTAATATCTGCTGGAGTGACAACACATAAACAGTCTAGGGGGTTCCCGAAGTCCATTAATGACAACTTCATCCTCGAAGTGATAGAGGAGCCAAAAAGGAGAAATGCTCTGCTGGAACTCATACATACTGACATGGAAGGGCTTGTTGGGAATCTGAAAGTCAAAGGCAGTCTTGGCTGCAGTGACCATGGGAGTGTTTAGAATCATGAAGACAGGGAGGAGGGTGAAAAGCAAGCTCACAACCCTGAACTTCAGGAGAGTAGACTTTGGCCTCTTCAAAAATCTACTTGAAAGAGTCCCATGGCATATGGTCCTGGATGGAAGAAGAGCCCAAGAAAGCTGGCTAATATTCAAGGATCACCTCCTCCAGGCTCAAGGGAATTCCATTTTGATCGGCATGAAGTCAGGCAAAAGTATCTGGAGGCCTGCATGGATAAACAATTAGCTCCTGGCCAAAATAAAAGAAAAATAGGAAGCAGACAGAGGGTGGGAGGAAGAACAGGTAACCTGTGAGGAATACAGAAACATTGTTTGAGCATCCAGGGATGAAGTTAAGAAAGCTAAAACCCAAATAGATTTCAGTCTGGCCAGGGATGTCAAAGAAAATAAGAAGGAATTGTATAGGCATGTGGGCAACAAAAAGAAGACTAGGGAAAATGTAGGACCATTACTCAATGAGATTGGGGATCTGGTTATACAGGACATGGAAAAGGCTGAAATACTGGATGCTTTCTTTGTCTCAGTCTTTCACAGATCCCAGGGATCAGGGGAAAATGCTGAAGCAAAGAAAATATACCCTTGGTGAAAGAGGATCAGATCAGGGAATACTTAAACAAACTGGGCTTAATTAAGTCCATGGGTGCTGATGAGTAATAGAATGGTTTGGCTTGGAAGGGACCATTTAAAAAGTAGTAAGGACAATAAATAATCAGGATTAGTCAGAATAGATTCACAAAGATGAAGTTGTGCTTGGCCACCTGAATAAACTTCTGTTATAAAATGTCTGGCCTGGTACATGAGAGAAGAGGAACGGATATTTTCTATTCAGACTTCAGGAAGTCCTTTGATACTGTTCCTATAAGATCATCATAGACAAGCTGTTATGTATGGGTTTTACATTGTACAAGCAGACACTGAGGTGTATTGAAAACTGGCTGAATGACCGGGACCAGAGAGTGATGATCAGCCGCACGAAGCGTGGTTGGATGCTAGTACTTATCTATGTAGCTCAGGGGTCCGTACTGAGATCAGTCCTGTTCAAAATATTCAGTAATTATCTGGATGATGGAGAAGCAACAGACAGGTACCAACATATGTTGGGGACAACCCAGCTGGGAAGCATCTTGGCAAAAAAGGACCTGGGGGTATAGATGGACACCGAGTTGAACATGAGCCAGCAATGTGTCTTTGTCACAAAAAAAAGATAATGGTATCCTGGGCTGCATTAGACAAACTATAACCTGCAGCTTGAGGGAAGCGTTCCTTCCCCTCGGTACTGATGAGACCACGCCTGGAGTAGTGTGTACAGTTCTGAGCAACCCAGGTCAAGAGAGACAGGGACATACTGGAGACAGTCATACAGAGGGTCACAAAGATGACAAAGGGACTTTCTTCCTATGCAGACAGGCTGAGATAGAGCTCTAAGAATGCTTAGAGGTCTTCTCATCAATACCCAAAGGGATAGTGGAAAGAAGATGGAGCCAGGCTTGTTTTGGTGGTGCCCAGTGCCAGGACCAGAGGCAATAGGTACAAACTGAAACACAGGAAGTTCCCCCTGAACATCAGGAAACATTTTTTATTGTGAGGATGACTGAGCACTGGCACAGGTGTCCCAGGGAGGTTGTAGAGTCTCACAGTCTCCCACCTTAGAGATATTACAAAGCTGTCTGGACATGGGCAACAAGCTCTAGGTGGCCCTGCTGTGGTAGAAGGTTGGACTAGATGACCTTTCAACCTCAAACCACTCACTCCATGAGTGTGTATATAGCTCTGATGACTCTCACTATGGAAAAATGGGGGATGAGCAAATTTTGAATCTCACAAGAACAGTCATTTCAACCAGTTTTCTGCAAAAAATCTCAACATTTCAATTCAGTTTTCTATTCCTTTGAAGCTAGAATGTTATTTCATTTCAGTTTGGAGTAAAAAATGGCCCTTCCTTTCTTTTTGCCTTATCTTAAAAATGTTGTTTTGTGACTCTGAGCCAGGTTAGACTGTCTGAGTATCCACAAAATGGAACTATCAGCTTCATACATCTGTGCTCACCAGGTATTTTTTTTCCCAATAGGTCTCAGAGCTTCCTTAATGATTAGCAAACTTTCTTCCTAGTTTTAGGCCCTTTCCATCACAGGTAGCAAGCTATAAAATTGTCTACTGGCACAAACGAGTGTGGGAATCCCAGATGTTAGAAGGAGCACCTGCTGTTTCAGGACTTAAAAAATCTGTCTGAAATAATGTAAATTATTTGAAACATGTTTCCCCAATGTTTTCCCTCATGTTTCCACTCTCTACATTTTAGTTCATATTTGCAATGAAAAAAAAAAAAGCAAAGCTTTTCAGGAGTGAACGTTCTTAATTTGATCTCCTCAGTTTACCTGTGAATCCAACTGAAAGAAAACTAAAAATACATTATTTCAAGAACATCCTATGAGCAGAAATCACTAAAATTTATTTTCTATAAAGGATTTTTTAACACATTCTTACAGTCGGGTTCCTGGAGCTGAATTATTATTAAAGGTTAAATCTTTCTGGAAACCATATCAAGCCAGAAAAAAGCTATCTTTGTATCCATTAGCACATTTTTCTAAGGCAACAGGTTTTATGTGATCACACTATCTGTATCTCTGAGTCCTCTTCTAATAGCGCTGAAATCATGAATCAGCTTCCAAGTACACAGAAAGTAACAGATGACGTCTTAAAGAGACAAAATTTCTTCAGGTTTCATGAATATCATTAGTAAAAGATTCTCATTTCTTCAACCATTACTACCTGATAAAGGGAAAAAAGCAGTTCTAACTTATCCTCTCACCTGCTCCAAGAGGTAGGAGCCACCTGACCAATCTAAGTGTGCCCTTACATCAGCCTTTAAGTCAGTTAGATGATACTGCCTCTGACCCAGAAAAAAAAAAAAAAAATTGAGAAAGCAACAAGTGTTTTGACTATGGAGACATAGAAAGGAGCTGAGAATAGGAGGGTGGGGGTGGACATAGAGCTAGAAAATATTAGTCACAGGATGCTGGAAACAATTCTGTGTACAGTTAGGTGCCAGTAATTCTAGTTTCCCTAGGAGAAAATCGTCTGTGTTTTTAACATGTTTTTAATTTGTAATTATCATTTAAAAAAAAATAAATCACCATTTCTTTGTTTCTCTCTATGCTTTTTTAAATTTGCTTTTATGATTGTAGTGACAAATATGTCAACTATTTGCAAAGGATTTTCTGTAATTATTTTAATAAAGATATAAGGTTTTGAGAAAAAAAATAAAACAACAAGCACCACAGTAATTCAGAAGTATGTTGCTTTGTTCCTGTGTAGGAGATGAAAAGGGAGGGAAAGAGAGAAAAAGAATACATATGATGTTTTTACGCTATGTTCTGCAGATATATCTCTAAATCACTTAATCTTATTAAGTGCCTTGTTATCCTCACTTTTCCCCCATAAAAAATCATTGTTATGGCATCCCTGGTGCAAACCAGCTCCAAATCAAAGACTGACTGCTGAGCCGTGAATGCTGGACTTTCATGAACAAAGCAGGGTTGTGTTTTCTTTCCTTCTAAAGGGAAAAGGGATGGATAACATTCATTTTAACTTCCTTTTACTGTTGGTTACCTCTGAGTTTACACTCAGAGGTACTCACATGCTAAGGCTTCTGAGAGAAATTGATAGACCTCAGCTGTGTAGTGGAAAATATTCTTATTTAATCTTGCAACATTTGAGGGGAGAGAATCTCAGTTAATTAAACTGGCAGAGATCTGCTTTGAAAAAAAAAACATTTATTCCATAGGATGAAATCAATTGCTAGAATGCTCTTCTCTACAGGGGATTAACATTGCCTACAAAAACTTGTATCATTTCCTTCAGCAAGAAGAGAGTTAGACCAATGTTGAGCCTACCATTTTTATGTATTTCTTCATTTAGCCTTTAAAATGTTGTATTAAAGCTGATGGGTTCTCAGACCAAAGTCTGTGTGCAGTGTCTGCTCTTCCTATCCATTCCAGGAATTTCTGTTGCTGTTAATCAGTGAGGTGTATGAGGCCTTCCCCGCAGAAAGAGCAAAGTCCTTAATAGGTGATAGGGTCTTGTGAAAGGAAGTCCATCAGTCATTTCTTTAGCCGTGATTATTATAGCTATTCTGTGCATTAGTGTGGTTCCTGGGCATCAAGTAAAATGGGTTGGCACATGTGCCATGCAGACGAATATTATGCTGAATCTGAATAGAGGAATGGGTTGGTATGTCAAGATAGTAATTTTAAAAAAGACAATTAGTGGAAAAAGGGAATAATGTGAGAATATATAATTGCTATTCTGAGCCACAAAATGCTGAAAGCTGCAAAAACATTCCCCTCCTCCCTTTCCTGAGTTGGAGAATCAGAAAGGAGAACTGCAAAAGAATTTATCCTGTGGGCAAATAAACTACCACCATTTTCATCAAAATCTTGTTCTAAATATACACAATTTCTTTTTATATTAAAAGGCTTTAAAAGGCTTTAAGCCTTTATCCAACAGCAACAAAACGTAGGACTTACTAAGTGAGCTAGTTTACTGCTGTTCTCCAGACCAGTCTCTTTCTCAGTGGTTTCGTTAGATGGGAAGAGGCAGTAGTACTTTTTTGCAAACTCTACTTGTGTATTAGACATCACTATTTGTTTCTTACATAGAGAAATGGGGCAATTCACATCTCAAAGCTTTGTATTACTGTATTTAGTAAGGATCAAGTTGCAATGTTTTCCTTCCTTGTGATAAAAACAATATCTGAGATTTTGTAGCAGGAGATCGTAATCTAGTCCCAGCTCAGATTTTGTTTTATTTGTATTTACAGTAACTATGAAGGCTATAGTAACCAAAGAGTCTTCCAGTCTACCACCTGCTGTGTTTCTTTATTTTTTTCAATTAATTTCCTGTCCATAAATACAGTGGGGGGGAAATAAAAATAATCTAGTGTTCCCATCAGTTCTTTAAAGTAAATTCTAACACTTTGACATAAACACTTATGAGTGTTGTGCCCTTGAATCTGTCACAAAACATAATGTTCTGTCAAATGTTTTAGATACATTTCATGGGTGATAGCAGTCTAACCCAGTGATTAGGTTTATAACTATTATTATTATTAAAACAATATCCAAAATTCTAAAGATACTTTTCTATTGTACCTGTGCCTTATTCCAGCCACATTGAAACTTCTTATCTGTCCAATTAGAAGAAAGAATAAGATTTGACAGTGCATACTGAGTATGGCACATATCAAAAACTTACAGGATCAGTGTGCGGGCTTAGAAACTATTTAGTGTCCCAGGTTATTAAAATCTTAACACCTTTAGAGGCCTTTCATCTCAGCTTTTAGATCCTTCTTGTGAATTTGTATGTATGACTGGTTTCAATCCTCTGGGTCCTATGTATTCATTTGAAAAATCTTGACTTCAAAGGACTTTTTATGAATCCATCACAAGAAGAGGTGCTGTATCTGGCACAGTGCCACAGACAGTAGTACATCTTGCCACTAGCTTTGGGTTCTTGTGAGTATACTACTAGTACTGTACAGAGAAGCAGTTTTCACTGTTAACCATGGTTTGCTTAATTCTGGCATCTTAGGGTTTGGTCTGATTTGGATCAAACTTTCCAAGGAACAAGATACATACCTACATTGCTAAGCACATACGGGCTTTGATCTTTAGCCCATAGAGGCAGTGGTTCACACACCACATAGAACCAGGTGCTTTCAGAGCAGATGGGCCACAGCCATGTAACACATGGCCATGGATCTCTCTCATATGCAGTGGCCCCCACAATTTTAGTATATTTTTCCTGTGTGTATCTCTGAAATAATGAGAAATCTATGTTTAGTTCCACTAGGGAGAGGTTTTTATAGCATGTGACTCAGGATATTCATTGCTTTCCCCAAGGCGTGGCACATGAAGCTGTGTTAATTGTTAAGAATCAGTGCTCACCAGAAAACATTAGAGGATGCTACATAGCATAGGATAAAAACCTAATCAACCACAGACTTCATGCATTCTCTCCATAGAAAACAATCTCTATAGAAAGCTCCTTTTTTAATAATAGTTGGATTTTGCATCATGGGAAACTGATTGATAGTGCTCCAAAACAAAGTTTAGAAACAAATTAACATTTATGCAGCATGGAAGGCCAAGGGGTCAGGGCTTTCATCTTAATTCAAAAGCCAAATAATTTGACAGGATAGATGGACTTCAAGTTTTCTACAAGGTAGAACACTGATTTTCAGTCAGGTCTATTTGTCAGACCAACATGTGCTCTTGACTGGATTTTTGGATATTCACTCATAGTGCACTGAATTCATACAAAGACGAATTGAGAGTATTCTGCTTTGGCCATTGCAAATATTCTATTTGCTCATAAAATCTCTTCAGTGGAGCTTTTCAGATTTTCAGGATTTCATATAATTCTATGATTCTGTGATTCTGTGGTCTCAGACAGCTGTGGAAAAGAAGCACAATATAAATGTTAGGAAGAATAATAACTATTCCCATGAAAGAATGAAAGATGTTTATAGAATTTGTCTCTTCAGAAAAAAAAGGTTTTTACTGTTTCTTTGGTAATGAGATGACATGACATAGGATGAAGTAGTGGAGGAATGTGAGGGCAAACCAACGTGAATATATTTACCAGACAAATATCTTCCACAAAATCTTTAATCTACTTAACAATGTTATCAATAAGTGAAGAACATTGATTGGGTAAATCAATACAATTCTTGTTTAACAATCCAGATTTCTACTCTGGTTATGCCCAGATGCTGCTGACATTAATATGCTGCTGATACTTGTTTTTCTTATAGAATTCGCATATTATAAATTAAAAGAAAGGAAAATAGTAGTTTATATGAATATTTTTTGTTCATGACTCCTTCAGATACAGAAAAAATATCTTGTCTCAGTCTTTCTCTTAACACATCTTTACATGGTGTCCTTAATTGTACAGATTAAAATGTTTCTTAGACTCCAGAATAAGGCCTTGTAGCGGATATATTGTATTTCTATTCAGTTGCAGCCTAGGAACACAAATGGCAAATACAAACAATAACTTTTTCACCCCATAAACAGTGGCAGGTGTTCATCTGTATATGTGTGGGAATTATTAAGAAAACTGCTAACTGAATAATGCTATTGTCAGCCTTATGTTATGCAATATTTCAGATATTTTACATATAAAATGCAAACGTATTTTTAAATATTGTTCTAACATCTTTCTGCCAGCTTTATGACTTTTCTAGAGGATCTTCTCCTTTTTTATTACTTTCTTTCCCCCACCAAAACACACACCTTGAATAGAGGATTTTACAGTCTGTGATTCTTTTCTGTTCACACACTAATGAGACAATATATTTTCAAACCTAAACTAATTTTATTTCCTGCCTCCTGCTTTTATTGTCTGCAACAGGGTGGGTTTTTTTCATGTGTTTTCTGTCCTCAGCATTGTTTGAAGCTGAGTGTAATATCAGATGAAGCTCTCATTAACGCATCATTTTATTGCACATCCTAGACTGTTGAAGTGAGTAAGAGTTTTGACATTCACTTCTTTAGTGAGGCCAAGACTCCACCTTAGTTTATTAATGAAAATATTAAAATAGGACCGATCAAACGAAGGAACATAACTCATCAAAACTTGATGTATTGTTATTCATAACTATTTACAGCCCTGTAGTTAGATCCTGTCAATATGAGAGAGTAATTTTCCAACTTGATTTTAATTAATCTTGAGAGTAAGATCATTTGAAAGCTTTGTAATAACATCAAAAAGCAATCTTGCCTGGCAAGATTTAGGGCTTATAAACTTATAGTGAAGCATCTTGAATATCCTCAGTCCTTCAGGTGGCACGAACCCTTATTCACCCTTAATCAGGTGTCACTTTTCCCTTATTCATGGTCAACAAAACAAGGCTGTTTCACCAGGTTATGCACCTCTTCTGAAGGAGTAAAAGTCTTGCTTTGCTGTGTGAACTCAGGAAGGAAGTATTGAACAGAAGTCTTCAAAGGGCTACCAGCAGACTTCTAAGGCCTTTCTTTGTGCCTCAAAAGAGGAGCAAATAAGATGGTGATGAGGCCTGTTAAATCTAAACCACACACTGCATGTCTGCACAGAATCGCTCTAAAAGTGACATATCCCTGCCACGTGATAGATTGGAAAATTAAGTGAACATTCAAAAATTATTAGCAATTAAAAATTAAAAAAGAGTTTTTAAAAAGCAATGAAGCAGACATTTGTATTAAGTGTTTTGAAGGAAAAAAAAAAGCAGAAACAGCATGGAAGAATTGTTTAAGAAACTTCACTGTGTTAGTTAAAGACAATGAAATTGCAAGTGCTCATGGATGAATTTGGTTTCTTATGTTGAAGCAGAATAGCCTAACCAAGAAGATGTAGACACAAGGGTTTTATTCAGCTGTGTTTCCGAAGTAACTAAATCCCATTATTTCAGTTAGAGCTAAGAATCCAAAAGCCTTTGAGGATCAGGACTATAATACATTAAAAGAATTTATCTCCTAAACTAAAAACAGTCATGAACAAAACTCAGTGGGAAGAAAAAAATATTAATGAAATCTATGAGTGATTGGGAAATGTTTAAGAATGATTTATCATGTTTTTTCTAATTGCCTACAATTCCCAATTCTTCAGTCACCTAAAGGACTTTTATTAAAAAATCTGGGTCAAGAGGGGAAGTGAAAGTAGCAGTTAAGCAGTCTCCCCCTCTCACATTTGCAATGGAAATGAATTACCTCATTTAACTAAATATATATATATATATATATATATATAATAAGTGAGAGAACACAGGCAATATAAAAGTAAAGAATATTCATCCGTGAAAAATCTCTTGTTAACAGGGAATAGGAAAACAAAACAGATACGTAAAGTATGAAGGACAAATAAAAGGAAGCTGCAGGCCCTATAAAATTATACACCTTTTATTCATGATACAATATGTATCAGCAGCAGAGTTGAATTAGGTCTCTGGAGGTACTTTCCGACATCAGCTGCTCTATAATTGTATGGTTCTGTAATATAAATTTATAGTGACTTCCATAGATTATGAAAGTATATGCTGTACTTCTTGAACAAACAAATCTGTTACTAAACTTAACTTTGACATAGAAATTATTCTTCGTTTTTGTGACATATGTCATGCAGATAATGCATATGTCCATCCATCTCTAGGCTGGATCATTGACTAAGGCACTTATTTGGCATTAAATACTATTACTGATTGCAAACAGATCATTAATGTCATCTGATTAATAATATCATCTTTGAGATCTTGAAATAGTAATAACTGAGACTCCTAAATACTGAGGATAGGATTCTTAAGAAGAAGTGAATATATCTGCACCCTGAACTTGCTTTACAGCTAACATAAAACAAACAAACAAACAAACAAAAAAATTTTGTATATTAACCTCCTAATTTTTTTAGAAGTTTACTTTAGGACAAGATGACTTACTGCTTAGAGGTGCCTCAAGAGATTCCAGTATGTGAACAACACACATTAAAACAGATTATGATGAACAGCACCAAGTGGAACCAGTCCCCTGCTTTATACACCACGAACCTGAGACTTGGGGAGAACACGAGAAACTGAGGTGCTGACGGACAAAAGTGTTTATGTAACATTTTCATGATCATCATGAGTACACTGAGTTAGCCAAATAACCTTACATCTTGAAGCAATATGTAACCAGGATTTTAAACAACTAAGCTATGTCAAGTTCTTTGAATTATTGGTTGAAAAGCTATACAGAGTATCTTTCTCTATGTCTGATACATATATATAATCTAGCGATTATTTATTATTGTGTGTATTTGCATTCCACTGGTAATAACTAATCCTTAATTTTTGTAGAGAGTAATCATATGTAGCCTCTTCTCCTTTTGATTTCCCAGAGTACCCTTTCCCATTTGCCTGAGTAATAAGAATTGTGTAAAAGAATGCCTAGTTGTCAGAGTTTTGGCTTCTGGTTGCTTTCTTCTTTATGGGTCATTATTTCTTTCCTTCATTAGATTCTCTCAGAAAAGGAATGGTGTCCCTCACTACTCTAGCATTAGACTACTTCTTCAGAATGGTTTCTGCTACCAGCCCTGTGGGAGTAATAGAGGTGGCTATGTAGACTAGACCACTGATGGTTAAGCAGTAACACAGCAGCTGTGAATAGCTGCTGAACTGGCAGCTGTCTTTCCAAGGCAGAGAGGGAGATGTATCTCCTACTGTTCAAGATTAGGTGAGGGGGTGGAAAAGCAGTCAGGTGAAGTTGTTTGCTTGCCTGCTTAATACAACACTCACTTTAAAGGAGTTTTTGAAGTTATATTTCTGACCATAACTCCCATGGGTTTTATCTCTGCTTCTACTATATTTTGCATGTTTGACTTCTTCATCTGATTGATAATTTGCAAAGGACAGAAAGCATGAGAGTTTCCAAGCCTGGAATTCAGAATCAGAGTTTAATTACCTAGTCTGCTATAAATTTACCATTAATTACCATTTACAATTAACTTAGAGATTGAATCACTGAAGAATTTGGATATTGTAACACCTAACTTAAAGGGTCCTGAGCTCCTGGGATGGAATTCTGAGTGAGGTGATTAGACTCCCTATGCTCCTTTGCCCCTTGTAGAATCAAGGGGAGGATTCATGTCTCTTGCTCCAACTGCAATATTTTGTAGAAAGCATTAAAGATTCATAGGGCCAAAAGTAAGAAAGAGCAAGCCTGTTTTGATATGCATGTCAAGAGGAAGGAGGAAGGGAAGAAAACAGCAAAAATACAGAACGGGATTCCAACATCTCCTTCCAAAAATGTTTACATATTTCATCTAATATATGTAATGAAATAATTAATTCCTACTGGATTGTAAATTCACCACATGGCTGTTGCTATGGTTAAAGCCGATGGAGGATCAATTAATTTCTTAAGTATTAGCAAAGACTATAAAAATACTCCAGAAATCAAGTACAGGGAAAAAAAAATAAAAACAAATCAAAACCGTACATTAAAAAACTTCAAATCCAAGCAACAGAATTTGAGATGGTCTTTCTTTTTAAATATCACTAAAAAGATGCAAAATTTTGTGGAAGGTTGAGATATTTGAAAGCTCTGTCTCTACATGGTCACATCATCACAGTTTTGTCACCAAATTAATGAGTAATAATCCACTCCCAGAGTGGCTGGTCTGACTGTATGCAAGGGCTGCACACCCTGGCTCTAACCATCAGCAAAAGCAGGAAACCTCTCTCCTCTGAGATTTTGACACTACATCAGCCTGGTATCCAAAATGCGAGAAAGAAGCATTGCTGAACTAGGACTGAGGCAGGAAATACAGCCTAAGCTATGGGCGAAAGTAGGATGGGAAGAAGGCAGCTGCTCTGGGCAAAAATGTTCGCAAAAGCATTATATGAAAGATTCCTCAAGTGCTACTTATGTTGTCAGCTGCTGGTGTTAATGAATAGCACAATAATAAACAGAAAAAGACTGATGGCCAGGAGGAGGTTGTCTTCTGTAAAATCAGATCAATAAGATGTAAGTCAAATATAAGTTGTATATCCAGGAGACATACATCTGAGTCAAATAAAATACAACCTGTGAACACAGAAGATTCTAACACAATTTTCAGCTGAGGGACAGGCACCAAATCCCTGGAAACTTTACAGAGATTTCTTGGAAGAATTTGACCTTACATGAATAGAATTTGTCTTTGTAAGAGATCCTGCTCTAAGGAAATACTTTATTACACTTAGTATTTCAATATAAAGTTTTATGCCTTGTGACAACTGCAAAATCATATCCACTGTATACAGGCCACTTATTTAAATCAAAGGTGTTAAAATTAACACTGCATCATTTAATGAAAAGCGTTAAACAAAAAGATTAACTAATCCTGAGTAGGTCACGGAGTTAATAACCTAAGAATACTTACTGAATTAACTTTCCAAATTTATCATGTCATCCCTTGAGTAAAATTTCAAAGTAAAGATAATGAGGCTGTGGGGAAGAATAAAAAATGTGGAGTATTATAAGATAGCAAATTGTGAGTACTTCATACACTCATAGAATTAAAATATAAAGGAAATATACACATACTGACTTCCAGACAGATCTTTATTAAGACCACCAACTTGAGCTAGACTAACTGTGGCAATGTTTTGGTAGCTGGGAGGCTACAAGAGATAACTTCCATGAGAAGATACTAGAAGCTTCCCCCATTTCCATTAGAGCCAATGCCAGACGGCTCCAAGATGGACCCACCACTGGACAAGGCTAAGCCCATTTGTGGAACTGGTAGCGCCTCTGGGATAACATAATTAAGAAGGGGAAAGAAGGTGCTGCTCAGTTGAAGAGAGGAATAAGAATATGTGAGAGACACAACTCTGCAAACAGCAAGGCCTGTGAAGAAATAGGGGTAGGAGGTGCTCCAGGTGTCAGAGCAGAGATTTACCTGCAGAAAATGGTAAGAGCATACAAAAGGAGAATCGTGGCAACTCACCAGCCAAGTGGTAACTTGTTACTTTACAGTAACTTGCCTACGTGCTTGAACCTTTAAATTACTGTATGCTTTGAATACAGAGAGAGATCTTCAGGTACTGAAGTGTGAAAGTATGAAGGACAAAGTAATAGAAACACATGGAGCCAGGGCCACAAAAAAATGTCATACATATAGCAAAGATATTCAGGTTCAAGAAGGTGCAGACAAACATTGCAATTTGGACTAGATGTGAAAAATAGACAGGTGTCAGGGACAGAGATACATCCTTGGTGACAAAGGGGAAAGATAGTTACAACTGGACTGATTTTTTCATTAATGTTTTTTTTATCTATCTTATTAACTTTATATCATGTAAGTGGTTTTGTATATTTATTTAAAAATCAACTTTTAACCTTTTTATTTTCTTTTTTTTTTCTGAAGAAAAAGTCATCTGAAACAAATTTGTCCCCAGCAGAATTGTATTCCCTGAACTGTCATGTATAAAAATATTCTTTATCTGAGAAAACACTCCAGGAATAAAATCATAGCATGAAGAACAGACAGATAACTTATTTATCTCATTTTCAGATTGTTTTGCTATGAGTAAATATCTTGCAGTCCTAGAAGTGCTTTCATTATGCTAATTTTTCTTATTTATCTATTTGTCATAGAAATAAATTTTTGTATTGATTTAAAAAAAAAATCTAAGATTATTAGAATACTACTCAAGTCTTATTTAATATGAGGAGAACATTTCTTCTGACCTTACATGCTTTAATTAAAGTTCCTAACTGCTACTATCTACATACTGTCACTACACTGCCATTTCAACATGTATCTGATTTCTGTTTTTTTACTATGTACTAAAATCTGCAGTCTCTGTTCAGACTGTTTCATTTGGAATGTTGAAAGGTGATAACCTAAGGCAGAATTATGCTTAGCAGTAAAAAAGCAGCAGCTCAGGTAAATTTCTGAACTATACTTTTTAGTCTTTTTGTTCTGTTCTGGGAGATGGACATAAATCTATCTGTTTATATCAAATGTTCAGCTGCTAGGTTGAATAATGTTGATGCTGGAGATACTAAGCAAAGTCTGTCATACTGCTGATTTACTCTAAAAATGGCTCAGCTGATTTTTACTCTAACTTTCCAGTCATTTTATACTTAATTAAAAGAGGTGATAACCCACGAGTAACAAATGGAGTGGAAACAGTCATAATCATAGGAATTTCAGTCAAATCAGTCCTCAGGAGAGTATCTCTGCCCCAACTACCTAGGGCATTCCCCGAAAATATTTTTCTAACCTTCTCTGAAGTTTTAAATACAAAAGGCTACAATCTCTGCTCCATTTGTCCCCTATTATAATCCCTATTATAACTTAAGGAAAGTTCTCCCTTAAGTCAAGTATTAATTTCTTTTAATATATGACTTCACATTGTACTCATACTAGAAAGAATAGAAATGAAGAATAACTCATTCCTTTCCTCCTTGCAGCTGTTTTTATGGATTTAAAGACTGCAACTATGTCTTTCTTCATTGTCTTCTGTCTAGATTAAATGGCCCTAAATTTTTAAACCTTATTATGTCTTCTAAATCCCTTAATATCATTGTTAAGCTCCATAGTTTCTTTAACTGTTCCATATCTGTCTTGAGGGAACCTAAAAAGTAACTAATTTCATGGGGGTTTTGCATGATATTTGTCAAACATCTAAGAAAATAGTACCTTGCTATTCTTTAATTGAAACCATTATAGTAGAAGAAATTATGCATTACAGGAGAAAGATCAAATGCTAGCTGGTTAAACAGGCATTACAGACTAGAATACAGACTACCAATAAAGAAATAATTATTGGAAGGTTATAAAGCACACTAGACAACTGACATAGACAACTGAAATATGTGACACAAAATGCTGTATCAGTGACATGAAGTCCAGCTAGAGGCAAGTCAGAAGTGGTCTACCTCAGAGACAACACTCTAGTCAATACTCTTTAATGTCTTCCTTAATAATGTGTATGATTGGATGGAATGCACCCTTGTCAGACTTTATAGATGATACAAAATCAGGACACCTGATTTATAGACCAGATGGGTGGAGAGGCTGGAGAAATGGGCAGAGAGGAATCTCATTAAGTTCAGCGAGGGGAAATGACGAGTCCTGCCCCTGGGGAGGAATAAATCATAGAAACATAGAATAGTTCAGGTTGGAATGGAACTTTAAATGTCATATAGTCTAGCCTCCAAGAAACAGGACAGTCTGGGATTTACCAGTTGGAAAACAGGCTGGCAGAGAAGGACCTGGAAGTCCTGGTGGATAACAAGCTGAACAGAAGCTGGCAATGTCTTCTTGCCACAAAAACGCCCAATAGCGTCCTGAACTGAATTGGGCAGAGCATTGTAATCAGGTCTAGGGAGGAGATTTGTCTTGTCTGCTCAGCCCTGGTGAGACAATTCTGGAGTGCTGTGTCTGGGGCTAGGCTGCCCAGTACAAGAGAAATATAGTCATGCTGGAACAAGCCTAACGTGATTATAAAGAGACTGAAGCATCTATCATGTTATCACAGATAAGAGAGTTAAGACAGCTGAGAATGTTCAGTCTTGAGAAAAGAAAGTTCAGGGAGGATTTCATTCCTGTGTATAAATGTCTGACAGGGGATGTAAAGAAAGCACTTTCAGCTGCTGCTGCCACTCATAGGACATGAGTCAATGGATGCATATTGGAAAAAAAAAATAAATTTCACCTGAACACAAGAAAACATTTTTTTCACATGAGGGTGATCAAACACTGGCAGAAGTTGCCCAGAGAGGTTGTGACCTTTCCATTAATGAAATATTTAAAATTTGACTGGTTCTGGTTAAGCTGCTGTAGGTGACCCTGGTGTAACAATATCAAGAGGTCCCTTCCAATATAATAATTCCATGATTCTGTGAAATAGGACAAAAGAATCAGTGAACTGAACATATTCTTCTCACAGACGTCTTATAAATGGAAAGGAGTCAGGTGAAAGAAACAAGAGAAGCATTAGAAGAAACAATGGCAATGGGGAAGGGTAAAAAGAGTAAATGAGCCCAAGGGCAAAACTGTTGCCCAACAGAAACTCCTTGTGGTTTTGGATTTGGCTTGAGACATTTCATTTTATGGGTCCTCTACTCCTAAATCCAAAATGCCCCAAATTAGCAACCATCAGCAGCAGCAATACTGCAAATAGAAGTAACAAGGGAGATAAATATAAACTTGATAAAATTTTGCTGCGTTCAGCACTGTGTCCCTTTCACCTTCCAGATTATATCAGTAAGAAAAAATTAAATATCTCTAAATACTTTTTCATGTCTTATCATTTTTTTAAACCAAAGATATTTCTTTCTATACAGGATAAAAACTGAGGCTGGTAAGACACACATTGGTGCTTTTTTTTTTTTACAGGAAGTAAGAAAAAAATAGTATAAATGATAGTGAAACACAAAATGAGATCTTTAATGTGAGTTAAATTTCTGTAGGAACACACAATTCCCAATGTAAATCATATCAAGCCCTATGTTGGTGATTGTCCTCACTTTATTCTATCCAACAAACAGTGTTAATGGAGAAGAAAAAATCATTGGATCTCCATGACCACACCAAAAGCTGATGAGCTTCTATGAAGTAGCTGTGCCATGGGAGAGGATAGAAATGGAAAATAAAATCCCTTAAATGAAAAAAAAAAAACATATACAAGAATAAAAGAGAGAGAAGGAGATAAGGAAGGGGAAAATACTGGAGAAAGCATTCACACTCACGCAATCTCCGTGAAGGTGAACAGAACTGTTGAGTGAACTACCTGAATTTCTGATGAAAAAAAATGCAAGCATACTAGCCCTTTTCTTGCAAAGTGGTGAAAAAACACATGTGATGTGTCTTAATGTGCAATGAGTCCTATTTTCCCCTTGCTTTGATCATTCCCTATACTGTTCATTTTCTTGCCTTTATGTAAAACATTCTTCACGTAAAACATTGTAGTACCTTCTTTGAAATGGTGAAGGTGAAGAATGATCTTCTATAGAGTCAGTCACAGACTTACTTAGAAAATAAATTACTTTACAATTTATCATTTTAAAATTGAAGATATTGACATGGATATTATTTAGAAGACAGAATTTATAAAATACAAATAAAAAGAAGCCTTTTCTACATCCATAAAGAACTACTGCAATTACATTTACAAATTCTTTCTGGGAAAGATTTGAATAAAAATGATGATAAGGAAATTATAATCTATTGCATATATGGTTGGGATCAAATGTTTTAAAAGATTTGTCATAGTAAAAGCCTTCAAAAGGAAAATATGTAATTTTAAAAATTCCTCTAAGTTGATACTGTCTCGGAATAAAACTCTCATCTCTTTTCATGATGTTCATAGAAAAACATTGTATTCACTCAGCATGACAATTGCTTCCTGAGCTGCTAGCCTGAGAACAGATTGACCATGAGAAGCAAACTGCGGGTTTGTCCTTAGGAGTGCCTCTCTCAGCAAAATTTGGGATATACACTTGGAGCAGTGTTAGAGCTAGAAGTAAGTCTCACTGACTACTCTGTTTTGGTATATATAACAGAGGATTTTAGCCTGAAAATGCATGAAAGAGGTGAGTGAAATCTTCACTGGAGCCAGCAGAATTGTAGAAATAATGAGCATGCCTTATGACTAGAGTTGAAAATATGCCACTCTAATGCAGTGCTCTTTGACATTTCCCCATGATTATTTGCCTTTTATCTCACAAAAAAAATGAAGAGTTTTAACATGAGTCTTTGTTAACAGTAATGTTTTATGACATACCCATGTTTGTCTCCTGACATATTTAATCTCACAATCTCTTTGAAACTGTTGTGATCTTGTGAGACACTGAACACAGAGCCTTCACCCAGCTTGTTCTGCTACTTTTAATGTAAGAAAAATGCAACAAGACTTTTTTTTTTGTTTTGGTTTGGCTTTTTTTAGCAGCAAAGGTATTAAAAGGTATGTATCTTTTTTTTTTTTTTTTTCAAGCACAGTGTTCCTTAAGTTAAGCAAACAACTGTCCTTTCAGTTTCGTTAAGATGCAATATTTGAGTTCCAGATTTTGAGTACAGGAGCTAGGGATTTCCAAATGGTCCTGAAAAGTGCCTTCCACACATCTTCATGTAAGGGTGGTAATTACATACTGGTGTAGAACAATTTATTGTGTAACCCTTAAAAATCTGAATGCATCCAGATTATTTGCTGACACATGTAATGATTTAAAATTCTGTACTGCACAGCTAAGGGTTAATGCTGAAATATTATGAGGAAATACGCTGTTACCAATATCAAAAGTTCTACATGTTTCCCATCTCAAATACTAATTCTGTTAGGAACTGTTAAACAGAACACTTTCACTTTTGCAAGAAATGACCTGAAATAAGTACATCAATAATGCAAATACTAAGGCATCAGCACTAACATTACATTCCAAGGAAGTACAATTCTTTGGACATAGAACTTTCTAGTCCATAAGTAGTAATTTTGGATGATAGATTTATTTTTCCTATCCAGGCATAATTTCTCTCTTGGTTTTTAAGTTAAACTCCTTAAATTGCCATTTTTATAACACATGTTGTTTAGCCTCTAGGAACTAGACAGTCAAAACAATCAAATTCAGTGTTAAGCTCCAAATAATCAATGTGAACTGGTGTAAATGTCATGGCACTGTGCACAGAGAGACATATTTGAGTAAGTCTTGGCATGGCAGTTTAAAATGTTACTTTCCTTAGTTGTCCTCCTTTTACCTCTACCAAATACCACTGTCCTGAAGTGAAACCACAAGAGGAATGTGTCTGCACTAATTAGTGATTAAATGTATTTCCTTCTGCTACAATTAATATAAGGGAGCTATCTTTGCCTGCAGAAAATTCACTAGAATAAATCTCTTAGAGCATTAGCCTTTTAGTCAAACGTATCTATTGTTTCCATGGAGAAATCCCATTTCAGCCTTGTGCCAGCCTCACTAGTCATAACGTTACCAAAGACAGGCTCTGTCTTGCTCAGGGTCTGCCAGAGACCATGAGAAAAGATGTTATCTCTACTCAAGGATCATCTACTGAGAATGTCAGACACATGAGGCTAGAAACAGTTACCTAAATTCTCCCTTAAATGTTGGGAGTAAGAGTCTAAAAGAAAAAGCACTTTTCAGAAATTAATGAAGAAAATAATTGCAAACAAATATTTAATTTGATATTTGGAAACAAAAAACCTCTATTGAAATACTTGCAGTGGAAGTGTATATGTACCATAATAACCGAAGCTGCATGCCAGAGTAGTATACAAAGGACTCCCTGCAGTTTACCTTTTGTCTCTCTAGCCATTCGGTCTGTAGATTTCTGAAACAAAAATAATGTGGCAGGGTGCATGGAGAATAAATGCTTGCAGCCTTCCCATAAGCACAGATGGAAAAAAGGATTACCAAGCCTAGAAAATTTTTTATTTTTATTTTTCTATTTAGCAATTTGGATATTTGTATTACTTATTGAGGATAGTTACCTGTTATTTTTCTTAAAGAACTAACCATATCAAATGAAACTCTAAAGGAGAAGAGGTAGAGTACAGTCCACATAGTGAGGCCAAGAGGAAATCAGAAAGGAAATTTGTCCTTTCTAATTACTGTGTTACCTTTCTAATTACTATAATTATTCTTCTAAGTATTGTGTTCAGTTTTGGGCCCCTCGCTATAGGAAGGATATTGAGCTGATGGAGTGTATCCAGAGAAGAACCACCAAGCTAGTGAGGGGTCTGGAGAACAAGTCCTATGAGGAGAGGCTGAGGGAACTGGGCATGTTTAGTTTGGAGAAGAAGAGGCTGGTGGAGACCTCATTGCCCTCTACAACTACCTGAAAGGAGGTTATAGAGAGATGGGGGTTGGCCTCCTCTCCCAAGGGAATAATGACAGGACCAGAGGAAATGGTCTGAAGTTGTGGCAGGGGAGGTTTAGATTAGATATTAGGAAGAATCATGTCCCTCTTCTCTGTCATTCTTTCATTGTCCTCTTCTTGGCATGCAGTTCCCTTCTGATTAGCCATACCAGACACAGGTTTTCTCCATCAAATTGCAATCTTCACTATCACTTTCCAGGACTCATCTACTTTTCCAGTTCTTTCAAACACTCCCAAAGTTCCTATTTCATCTCTGTTATTTTCCATCTTAGAGACTTCAGCAATTTGTGACTATTCCTGCCATCTGCTTCTTTGCTGCCTTTTAGCCTAACCAAATAATGTCTTTCTTTCTTTCATGCTACATAGGATTGTGTCCAAGGTTTTCCTTAAATCTTGATTTGAGTTTCTAATGGATAAATTGTATTAACTCACACACTGTGATTAAGCTTACCTGGTACTTATATTGGATCGTGTTTATCCATAAAGGGCGAACTGTGTATGGGAGAAAGTCAATTTGACAAATTGCTTCTATTCACTTCCAATCTGTCTCCTGCTACATCCCTGTTCCATATTGATTCTTTGCTCATGAATCAATTTCTTCACATGCTTCCTGCTCTGTAGTAGTTTTATGCTACTTCCCTCTACCCAGAGATCTTATATCCTCTCAGTCATGCTTTCAAAGATTAAGACCTTCTTTAAAAAAAAAAAGCCAAGTGGAAATAATGGATAAACTAGGCACAACCAGATCTATGAGAACAGGCTACCATAAGCAGGTTAGTGAACTTATAAATGCCATTGTGGTTGATGATTTAATATTGACTTCTTTCTTCTTTGCTTTTACTCATGTACTGATTTGTTGATACTCCCATCAAAATAATATAGACAAGAACAGCAAGCAGTTCTGCCATGAAATTTTCTGGAGGGAAGTAATATTAACAGCTTTTGAAACAGAACATGAGCATATAGACAGTCAAGTGTGTTTGGATTTTTTGGTAGATTTTAACAAGATATTCTTTCAGACCTTCACCAGATGATCCTAAAGAAAGAGTGAATGACCATGAAGAAAGGTGTTATGTAGGTCAGCGAGTGGCTAAAAATTGTCAGAAATAAATAGGAGTTTCTGTCTGATTTTCACATGATACCAAAGATGCTTTTAACACAGGTTATAGAATCCTCAGTAAATGAGGATTTTCCTCCTGGAAAAGGAGGTAAATATTGATGTGATAAACTTTTCAGATAATAAACTTCAGTGTTTTTTTCTACTAGCCATAGGTGGAAATTTTGAAAATGTCATTTTCATCTGTCCTAAATGATTTTATTTTGGAAAAATTGCAAAAACCTTTGAAAGTATGAGCCTAACAAGAACAGTCATTTAATTGGATAAACACAAAGCACTCTAACTTCTAGATATGTGGCTTTGATTGTGCCTCATTTTGGTACAGTAAAGTTCAAGATCAAGTATAAGCAAGTTCTTCTCAAACTTCTTGCCAAAAAGAGAACTTGAAAATTTATTGAGTTTAGAAAATTGTTAAAATTTAAGTTTAGAAAAGTGTCAAAAATACATTAAGTGGCAACCTCTCTCCCACTCACCTCTGGTTTCAACTTTCCTGGTATATTTTCTTAAAAAATATTTAAGTATTGTGATTTCTTGCTATACATAAATCCTAAAATGCATAACAAAGTCCACAGTGTACCTTATTTAAAAATGCCAAGGCTGCATCTGTGTCCTTTCAGATCTGTTTATATAAGGGGAGTTACTCTAGCAGGAGCTGAACAAGAGAAGACAGTTCTGGAACAAGGAGCCTTCTGCAGAGCTGCACCTTGCTTAAGTGGTTCTGCTTGGAGTTTTAATTGTTAGTGTCTGAATGCCTATGTGTTAACATTGCTATTGTGTTATAGAAGCCACAAACCTGTGTGGCTGTGTCCCACATAGCTATCTGTCTCAGCTGGCTCAAAGGCAAATTGAGAATTTCTTACATGGCACAACACTGCGCTACATAAAAATGTTTATAGAGTCCTAGCACTCTGTTGAAATAACTATCTTCATAGCTAGTTGTCTTCTTACTGCCTGCTAAAATGCAGGTCTGGTTCCTGAACAGGGTCTCTGGAAGATACTGCAGTTGTAATTTGCCTGAAGTATTGAATGGTAAATGACTGGGCATGACTGAAAACTAAAGAAATTGAGATCGTCATGAATAGGTGGCAGTTAAAGCTTATTTTCTTCTTCATCTTCTGTTCTTTTTTTTTCTTTTTTAATGAAATGGTACTATTGGAAGTGGGGAACTTCAATGGCATAAGGGTTTTGCACTATCCCTCTGCCTCAGAATGACATGCATGCAGAAAATGCCAACTGGGGTGGCCCCCACCCTCTCCACCGGAGAGGAAACCTCGTTAAGCTGACATTGTACATGCGACCAGATGGCAGGCTAGGAGCAGAAGATTGCAGGTCCTTAGAATTGAATGACAGGTTTTATTCCCAGTGCCACAGTAGTTAAAGAGAGTTTTCAAAGTTCAATAAGCAGAAGTCACATAACGTGTGACCTCATCTTGCCAATTAGGAGAGAAAACACTTAAGGGTAATAAGCTTGGCCAGATAAATGTAGACTTTCAGGGTTAATGAGGATCATATTGTATAAATTGACAGCATTCCCTTCTTTTAATTAAAAAGGAATAAACATGCGATATGTTTTGTCCCCATTTTCTGTTATGAGACATTTCAGCAATATAACATACAAGCTTATGACAAGAGATGAAGGAAAAAGCAATGCTCTTCATTGGGCATATAGCCTTCCTGGCATCTGCCAATGCTCTATATCTGCAAAATCACACACAAAACCAGTTTCGATATCATGAGAAACATTCATTATATAATCAGTAAAAAAACTTAATCAGAAGTGGTGATATTATTATAAGAATGACAAGGAAAATCAGGTGTATGCTGTTTTAATGACAAGTTAATAACATGTTAAAGGACTGGAAGGGAATATTCATATAGGGAAATATATACGCTTAGTCATAAAAGAAGTAATCAGAACAACAATTAAGCATGCTTTGCAGATCTAAAATGCATATTTTAAATAGAACTTTGATAAATATGAACAATTATTTAATACAAATCAGAATTTTGCATATCATGGAATCATGGAATTGTCAGAATTGGAAGGGACCTCTAGAGATCATCTAGTCCAACTCCCCTGCTATAGCAGGATTGCCCAGAGCGCATCACTCAGGACTGCATCCAGGCAGGTATTGAAAATCTCCAGAGAAGAGGACTCCATGACCTGCTTGGGCAGCCTGTTTCAGTGCTTTGTCACCCTCACCTTAAACAAGTTTTTCCTCACATTTGAATGGAACTTCCTACATTCCAGCTTGTGCCTGTTGACCCTTGTCCTAACACAGGAAACCACTGAAAAGTGTCATAGAATTCATATGGGGTTGGAAGGGACCTCTGGAGATCATCTAATCCAACCCTCCCTCCGGAGAGGGCCTACCTAGAGCAGGTTGCACAGGAACTTGTCCAGGTAGGTTTTGAATGTCTCCAGAGAAGGAGATTCCACCACTTCTCTTGGCAGCTTGTTCCAGTGCTTTACCACTCTTGCAGTAAAGAACTTCCTCCTCATGTTTAGGTGGAATTTCTTATACTCAAGTTTGTGCTCATTTCCTCTGCAAAAATTGAAGCATTCTGCCCAAGACAACCCTGAACCTTTACAATCCCCCACAAGACCTTCTCTGTTAACAAGCAGCAGGTCTAGTAGGGTGCTTTCCCTGGTTGGCTCACTCATCAGCTGTGTTAGGAAGTTGTCTCCCATACACTCTACAAACCTCTGGGACTGTTCCCTCTCTGCTGTGTTATATTTCCATCTCCCCCATGAGAATAAGAGTGAGTGGTTGAAAGAGCTCTGCCAGTTGCTGATAGAATATTTCATCAATTTCTGCATCCTGGTTTGGGGGTCTGTAATAAACTCCCACCATGATATCTGCTTCGTTGGCCTTCCCCTTGATTCTAACCCATATACACTCTACCTTGTCATTCCCATTATTAAGCTCTAGGCATTCAAATATGTCTCTAACATAGAGAGCCACCCCTCTACCTGTCCTTCCTTGTGTGTCCCTTCTGAAGAGTTGGTAGCCCTAGACTGCAGCACTCCAGTTGTGTAAGTCTTCCCACCATGTTTCTGTGATTGCAGCTATATTATATTTTTCCTGCTGTACAATGGCCTCCAGCTCCTCTTGTTTGTTGCTCATACTGCATGAATTTGTCTAGATGCACTTTAGCTGGGCTAATTTTCCCACCACTTATGATTATACATAAATTCCAGTGTATGCTGCCTCCACAATTTGTACCATTAACTTTAAAGAAAAACCCTGTAGAATAATGCAAGATGTAATCAAAGTAGCCTGAGCCTCTGATCTATTACTTGTAAATAAATTGTCTCCTTCCTCCAAGCTCTATGTAACTTTCTGAATTTGCCCTCTAGCTTTTGTGGCAGGCCAGCGTTTATCTTAATTGAAAGTATACTTACCAATGCTGAATAATCTTAACATCATCTTCTTCAGTCTTCTGTCTTCACTTTTAGTGATCATTAACACTTCAAAAATTACCAAGATTTAGGAATAAAGCTATAATCCAAATCAAAACAGGTGAGTTAGTAAAGTACACATAAATGTTAAGTTATTAAAATCATGTTAATAAACAATATCTTTAAAGTAAGTGAAAGTCTAAGCTAAACAAATTTAAATTATTTAAGACTCAAAAATGCCTGTATTATACATATAACACTTAAAATGACTTGCAGTGAATGTACTATATTCTCTGCCTCTTTGTGTCTTGAGAACAGTATGAGATAGGGCCCTTTCTCTGAAGGTGTGTTTTAGAGAAATCCTAAATATAAGATTGATTACAATGTGAAATTGTCTGAATTTCCCTTATTAACTATGAGTGTAGAAATCTGTATGTGTCTTTCTGACCTTGTATCTACTAATCTAGAAGAAGTGATAGAAGCTCCTTTATGGAAGATCTCTGCACTGAAGAGGTAATCTACATTCCAGATATATTGTGGGATTCAGTTGCAAACATTTAGTCCCCTTGTGCTATTTGAAGTACCCTAAAGCACTTTGTTGAAATTGACAAATATGAGACCCATTGCTGGAAGGTCTAGAGATGCAGCCAAAGACTAGATAGAATACCGCATTGTCCCTAAAATGAATTTTAGTTAATGGAATCCTTAGGGTAGGGTTCAGTTCAAGACAAAGACGTAAATCTTGTAAAGTGGTGGAAAAAGTCACCAATATGTTTAACTGATAATGAGTTTTATTTGATTCAATAATACTGGGATATTGTTCACATGCAGAAGCATACTATAGGGAAGAAGCAAATGGCCAAACATTAGCTGCCACATGGTATTGATCACATCAAATCTGGGCTGCCATCAACCTGATTCTTCAAGTAAAGAAAGGAAGAGGAAAACAAAAGGCAGTGTTACCTATGTCAGTAAAAGCCTGATTATCTTGAAAAATAAAGAACCTCTGATTCAAGAGGAAAGTTATTCTAAGTCCACCTTTTCCCTGAGTCCACTTTTTCAGCTTTACATAGTGATGCAAACTGTAGTAATGGGAAAATGTATGCCCATTCCCTCTGTTTCTCCTAACTGTCCTACAAACCTCTGCTTACAAGACTTCTAGCAGTTGATTTGAACACGTCTTCCTTTTCAGGTAAAGGAAGGAATTAACACTACTATCTTTAACCCTGTTGGTGGATTTTAAGAAGCCCTACAATTCAGGATTTTTATTTCTGTCCTTTATGTGAGCACTTCACACTTAAATGTTGCTTGTTTCAAAAACTATAACATTAATTCAGAAATCAAATATAATGCACCAGTACCATTTCTTGGTGGGTGTGTGGGGAGGGGATGTGGGAGGGGGAAGAGGGAGGCAGAAAGAGATTTTCAACTTCCTAAACCATTAAGAAAATGAAGGCTCATGTATTAAAAGTCTGAAATTGTATTAAGTAGACACTATGAATGTATGATTGCATCATTTCAATATTTAAACACTATATGTGAAGGGAAAAAGAAAAGGAAAAACAAACAGATGAGATAAAATGCCAAGTATGATCTAAGGGCATTGGGAAGACCACCTTGACAACTGATAATGACTTTTTCATAAATTATTATGCAATAATTATGGGAAGAAATGTATTATGCTGAAGACAGCAAATGAGAAAGAAAAAGAGGAAAGGAAAGGCTTTGAAAGGCTGAGGAACTTGGGTCTTTTTAGTCTGGAGAACAGAAGACTGAGGAGGGATCTGATCAATGCATAGAAATAACTAAAGGGTGGGTGTCAAGAGGAGAGGACCAGTCTTTTTTCAGTGGTGCCCAGTGACAGGACTGGAGATAACAGGCACAAACTTGAATGCAAGAAGTGCCATCTAAACATGAGGAGGAACTTTTTTCCTTTGAGGGTGCCAGAGCACTGGAACAGGTGGCCCAGAGAGATGGTGAAGTTTCCATCTCTGGAGACATTCAAAACCCACCTGGATATGTTACTGTGCAACCTGTGCTCTAGATGGACCTTCTTTGGCAGGTGGGTTGGACTAGATGATCTCCAGAGGCTCCTTCTAACTCCATATCACCCTGTGATTCTATGAAAAGAAGAGAAATGAAAGGAAGGCAAAGGAAGGCAAACTGTGATTCAGAGACTAGGATTTTTCATATATCACTTTAATGCAATGAAAAATCACTAAAACAAATGGCTTATATAGCTCAGGCTATTACCAGATATGAAGACTAGGGAGCATCCCAGAAGCAGAAAACTGAGCACCAGATTGATATAAAGGGGGAAGCAGTAAAGTGCCAACAAACCTTCCTTGGAATTTTACAGAAGAAAAAACAAATGGAACTGAGTATGACGGATTCATCTTAACATCACAAACATGGTGTAATGTACAACACAAATCCCAGGGAGCAGTGAATGCGCCAGGCAAGCAGGAAGTGTGTGAAACCCAAAAGCCCCTAATTTTGACTAAAATTAGTGAATGCAAGAATGAGGATATCTATTCAAGTAATTCAAGTAATTCAAACAGTTAATTACACAAGCAAATCAACAATATCTAGAACAAGTGATCCAGGCTGTTCAAGCTGGCAGAAAGTTTTTAAGAATCTTTGCATACCTGAAGATCTGGATTCTTTCCTCATATTACATGGGTGAATAAATAAAGCAATTCAGCCTCTACACCACCCGCCTCATGAGGTACTGTGATTATTACTCCCCTACTAGTTTCAGAGTTTTATTCAACCCATCCTGTCAAGATTGTTCTTTATCTTGGTAAGATTTCACATTGAGAATTTTTAGGTTTTTATTATCCTTCTTTCTTTTTTCTTCTTTTTCCTTCAAAAGACAATTAGTCTACTCTTTTCACTATCGTCATATGTTTTACCTACTGATATTATTGCGATATCTCTATGTTTATTTTATTTGGGTGTTTGTAGACTTCTCATGATTACTTATTAGATCTTGTTTTCCTTTTCCTGATCTATAACCTGTCATAGTGCTTTAATGTCAGAAGTATTTAGTTGTCTGTCTTACTTTTCAGTAATAAGATCCCAGAGCTCACATCTATATAAAAAATAAGATGTGTAACAACCTGAAATGTAGACCTAAAACTCAGGTTGTCACTAAGGAATCCCTACAGAAGAAAAGCCAATAATTTTATACACTGCCAGCTTGTTTTTCCATTAGGTAGAAGTAAATGATATAACTTTTTAATATTAATTTCTTAACTTCTTCTAAAAATCAAGAAAGCCTGTCTTCTTTTTTTTTTTGCATCTGTCTCAGTTTTCACCAGATGCCAGTGTTCACTATTGTGAATTTGTTTTTAGACATACAAAGCTGCTGCCTAAGATAGATGGTCCCTCTCAATACCCTTAATGTCACTTTGTTCTCTCTCTGCTCAAGTCTCCAGTTCCTCCTTGAAGCTGGTGATAGATTGATTCTAGGTATTCAGACTGTGTGTAGAAATACATTCAGATCTGCCTGGTGACCAACTATATTTGCCATATATCTGGGTTTATCATTATGAGTTTTGAGTGCAATCTTTCCTGATACTTTTTCCATTTCTCTGACCGTCTTTATAACTCCATGTTCAGTTCTTTCAGCGATAAGTCAAATCACCACTACATCAAGGTGTTTCGTGTTCATATTTCTTCTTACTCACATCAGTAAGTCCTGTGGTTAATGAATTTTCTGTATTTAAACCTATACTGAAGTCATAATCAGCAGAACTTTTACCCTGTGTTAATGTTAGACTTTCTGAATGTAAATGCAACATTGTACCATCATAAAAATTTCAAGAGATACTTCATATTCTTCAATGATAGCATAGAGGCTGTCCCATATCCTGTAGCACATACAGGCTATTCATGTGTTTTCTTAAAATCTGTAAAAATTAAAGGTATAGATAAAGCTATATGTAGCTAATATATATATATTACTGTGTGTGTATATATATATATATATATACTATAATTTTGTTATATAACTGACCTATTTTTCCTCAACGAAATTGATTCTATCTCAATTTACTCTCTTCATAAATGGGAGTATGTATATATTAAATATTACATTTGATAGGATGTAATAAGGAAGGAGATACCATGCTGTCATGCCTACTAAGTTTTATTTTTCCAAAATGGGGCATGATATTTCTTTATTTTATTATGTTATTTTAATTCTTTACATGAATGAAACAATTTTGTACAGTGTCCAAGCTAATGGCCCATTCTTTACTAATTCACAATTACAATAGCTCATGCTTTGCTGCTTTGGGTTTGTCTCCTAAATCTCTTCAAAATTTGCATCTTCAGACAGTTCATGTATACTTGAAGTGCTGTAATGCCTGTCCATTTGTTGTCATACATCCTGGGGAAGGAAGTGTGATGGAACTGTGTGGGAAAGAGAAGTCATTACAGCAGAGCAGAGAATACTACATTGAAGGCTACCTGAAGCCTGAGAGAAAGAGAGGAAAGAACATGCTGGGAAAAAACAGCTCAGCGACTGGGGTACCAAGGATGGAGACCAGGGTGGTGAGAGTAAGATTGCTGCAGCTGTTTCACTGAATATCACTGAATACCACTGAATATCACTGAAATTTTTGGAGTTGGAAGGG
>BJBW01005940.1:0-31248 GCA_004320125.1 Scolopax mira | reverse complement strand
TAATATCTAACCTGAACCTCCCCCGGCACAACTTGAAGCTTTTGAATGGGGGCCCTTGAATGGGGCAAGGCTGGTGTGCACGGAGCATCCCCAAGGCTTGGTCTCTCCAGCACAACACAGGGGTGAAAAACATGTCTTGGTCAAATAAAAGGACAGAATGGCTTGACTCGAGGGCAGAAGTGTTAGTCACATACCAGTCTGGTGCTTAGGGGGGAAAAATCCACTTGTATTTTGGGTGAAAACATCAAAAAGCCCAAAGCAAAACAAATAGATGACACGAAACAGGATAGACTGTAAAGAAACACGCTGGGCTGTTTCTTCCAGACATTTAACACCTGCCCATCACATCTATTCAGATTTCTGCCCTATTTTGGATAATGCCAGTGCTCATGTGCCAGCAGCTCATTTTCAGGGGAGCCAGGCCAATGTGCTCGGCCAGGTCTGCACCCTGGTTTCCCGGGTCCATGTGGTGCCCAGATGCACGTTCTCCATCACACAGTGGTGACAGCTGGCACCCACCATCCCTGTCACCAAAAGGGCTCCACTCACACAGACTTGTGGCTTTTGGCTGCGTAGCTGGTTGTGCCTCGTGTCTACTAAAGCAGACAGTCTGGGCTGGTTTTAGAAAAACACTGCTACCCGTGACGGGGCTAGCAGATGCTGGCCTCAATGTGCAGGGGTCCTCTGGGCAGGAGATGCCATGAGGAAGGTCACTGCAGGGGACAAGCATTCCCCAGCAGGCTTGGGGCTGTACACAAAGAGCAGAAACAAGGCTGTGGCTCTGGGTCCTTCTCTAGTTTAAATTTGGCTTCAGTGCCAGCCAAGAGCCCCAGGCACAGGGTGACCACGTGGAGCTGTGGGCAGAAAATGCAGGGGCAGGTCAGCCCACCTGGTTTCTCCCATCCATGCCACTTTGCCAGGTGGTTCAATAGAGTCCTCTGTGCCCATGGAATGGTGCAGGCACCTGCAAAGCACGGGGCTGCCATCACCAAGTGTGGCCTTTGTGGTGTTCAAGGTGGGATTACTTCAGGATGCTTCGGTGAACAAAGAAAAACTATCAGGAGGAGGCTTTTCCCAGCTGGGAGGGAGCGTGGGAGGAAGCGTGGTGGGTGACTCACACAATGCCAACCCAACAATCGCAGGAACTTGCTGGAGGAAATGACTAAAATAACCATACGGGGCAGCCGGCTTCACATAAATAACCAGGACATAAAAGCTGAACTGCACAAGGTGAGAGAGAGCAAGTGGGGAGGGGGAGAGGGGACGTCCCAGAAGGGGATGGTGGAGGGAACAGCTGCCATCCTCTGTGGTGAAAGAACCTCCCTGGTGTCTGCTGGAGGGTGGCAGCAGCACTGAGGGCAGCATGCAAGAGGACCATGGCCTTCCCTGGGCTCCCTCGGGCAGGCATTACAGGTCACCTTCAGTGGCTACTGAGTTGGGACTAGGGAACAGTGCCAAAAAACAGCCAAGAAAAGCTTTTCTTCTCCCTCTTCTCCTTTTGGAAAAACAGTTCTGGGCTCCTCAGTTCAAGAGGGACAAGGAGCTACTGGAGAGAGTCCAGCGAAGCACAACGAAGATGATTCAAGGATTGGAGCATCTCCTTTATGAGAAAAGGTTGAGAGAGGTGGGACTCTTTAGCCTGGAGAAGAGAAGGCTGAGGGGAGACCTTATTAACACCTACAAGTATCTAAAGGGTGGTTTGAAGGAGGAGGGAGCCAGTGAGAGGGTCTTTTCAGGGGTTGCCAGTGAGAGGACAGGGGGTAACGGGCATAAGTTGGAACATAGGAGGTTCCACTCAAATATGAGAAAAAACGGCTTCACAGTGAGAATGATGGAGCCCTGGAACAGGCTGCCCAGGGAGGTCGTGGAGTCCCTTCTTTGGAGATTTTCAAACCCCGCCTGGATGCTGTCCTGAGTGATGTGCTTTGGGCAATCCTGCTTCAGCGGGGGAGTTGGACTAGGTGATCTCTACTGTCCCTTCCGTTTCTAAAAATTCAGTGAAATTCAGTGAAAATTCAGTGAGGTTACAGCAGCCTGACCACGCCAGGAGGAAGGTATTTTCCATGTTGCTTCCTGAGAAGAAAGGTGCAGCCCCCGTCCCGTCCTTGGCAGGGGAGGCAGAGCTGCTGCCCCCGGCGCCACGCGTCTGAGAGCCCAGCTCCTTCTGCGGCCACAAGCCTCAGCCCCGGCCTCCAGAGCACGAGTGCCTTCGTGCAAAGTACACAAACTTCTGCCGAGTTTATATTAAAACGGTGGTTCTAATAAACAGCCTCCCCCAAAACCAAGCAAACAGAGGAACATCACCGCGCCGGTCTTCGCTTTCCAGCGAGGTTCTCCCTGTTGGCTATCACTGAGATGAATTTGTTTCTTCATCGCAAATATTCCCTATATAAAATGTATAGTTTATTAGCTTTGATCTCCCTGCATGCAGTACTTGAAGCTGGTTCCAAGTTTTATGCAGCTAAATACTACCACATGCTTCCCAAGCTCAGTACAGCCTTTTCTATAAACTGGCGTAAATCAGATTTAGAATTTCAACTACTTCTTGCCAAAATAGAGAGTGTGCCTCTTGCCCAAGCTAAACTCTTTTCTACATCTCTGCTCACAGTTAACCTGTAGTGTAGCAGCCTGGGTTTATACCATACATCCTATATGGGAACACTGCAGCCTTCCAGTGACTCTGGGAAACGCAGAAGAAATATCACAGCCAAAATCACCATCAGACATGAAAGTCTGTCCAATCCTGGTTAATCCCTTAGCATCCTGGTTACATTTGTTTGTCAAAACACATGAAACCTTGGGAAAAATTATGAAGGAGTGTGGGGGGGAAATAATCTGTAGGATATACAAGTCAGACAGCCTCTAGAAACTCATGAAGTGCTTCCCAGACTCAGCATCCACAAGGCCATTTTAAGCACAGGAATATCGTTCAGCGCCATGAACACACAGTTTGGGTCCAGAGGATCAAACACCCCCATTTTGTGGAGAACTGCACCTTCCAGCATCTTTAGGAGGGGCTGAAGGAGGGGGTTGCTCTAGGCAGCAGGGGTTTGTTCCTCCTGAATGTGGTTGGTCTGCTAGAAATCAGATTGAAGCCAGCTTGGCCCTCAGTTACTGAAGGACATGTTCCTGAAAGACAGGGGCTCATGTTTCCATGAGAGCAAGGAGGGAGCAGTTAACAGTCCCACCAGAGCAGGAGTTCCTGGGGACTCCGTGGTACCATGAAGATGTGTATATATGAGGAGTCAGAAGTCCAGCCCTTGGCTTTATTTTTGATGAGGTTTTATTTCTGAGTTCCAAAATGAGAGATGCTTTCCATGGTGTTCAGCTGCTGAGGATGGAGAGAGCACCAGGATCTGGTGAGCGATACACAGTTGTGTGTCCTGCCTTTGTCCAGATATTCCCATGGAGCCTGGCTAGCATCAGGACCAGGGCATACGGAGCATGGCTGATGTTGAAAATGGAGCAAGGCTCTGGGAAACCCTCTTTTTCTTTGCTCTGGGTGAAGCCAGAAAGTCTTGCTTTGGAAATCATAGCATAGGAGACCACACTTTCCCAGGACAAGCACAAAACACAAACCCATTGGAAGTGAGGCATCAGTAGCTCCTGTGATCACCAAAGGGCTTGGTTTTGCATGGGCTTATTTTCCCCCTGCAGCCTCCAAGGGCTGTTGAAGGCTCAGAGCCTGGTGCTGCAGTCCCTTGGTGTTGCTGACAGCAGAAAAGGCAGGGATAGGCTTTCTGGGCTGATCATGAGTCGCATTGTCCTACTGCCCTCAGAAGGTAACCCAGCAGGTTTTCCTGACATTTCTCCTGACCTGTCCCAATTTGGAGCTGGATACCACCATTTTGATCCACTGAGAAGCACCTGAAGAGAGGAGGAGGACGTGGGTTGATTTGGTGTCAGTCTGTGCTGCTCATACACACTGAGGGCTCTTTGGAGCAGCTTGAAAAATCCACTTGATTAAAAAATACAGAAACAATTAAGCACTTACTGATGTTTACTTTTGCAATAGGAACAATTGATCCTTCTTCCTTCTGACTTCCACCTCTGACCCTAATTCCTCACTCTGCGCACAGCCAAGCACATTTCAGATGGGGGAAACAGTAGGAGAGATTAAGATTCTCAACTTCAGTTAGAAATATAAATCAGCTTTAAAATAGTCACATTTTTTGGCCTAACCGGAGGAAGTTGTCTGTATAAATCAGGCTACAGTCATGTTTTTGTTATAACTAGAAATATGACAGCTTCCTGGCTGTTGGAAATTATCTTTTTCTGTTGGTTTTGCTCGTGACACTGGGATCCTGCAGCTGTAATGTTGAAAGAGAAGTTTAGAGCAGGGGAAAGAAGGTGGCAACATAAAGGCACGGCTGTGACAGTGGCTGCTGGCAGGGCTGGGCACAGCACCCCTTGGTGACACACCAGAGGGACACTGAGAGGAGATTGTACGAGGTCTCAGGCTGCAAATGGGGCATGTTGGAAGGAAAAGGAACCATGAGACCCCCATTGTACCTCTAGTCCCTTGGGGTATTTATTTTCATGGCTTTATTCCATATTTTGCCACACTGGTGGTGACACACTTCATAAGACTGGTGCAGGTGGGTCTACTGTTGCTGGTCACCTCCAGAGCCATCCCTCATTAGTTGGTGTGTGGGTCCCAGCATCACCTGGGATGGAGCAAAGGGGTAACCTACCACGTTGGTACAAGCAGCCCTGATCCAAAGAGCTGCCTGGGGGTCCTGTCTGTCTCCATCATGGAGCCCCCGTGCCCAGGGGCTGCACAGCTGCTGGCCACAGCTAACCCGGCGTCTCGCCTCACTTGCCAGCAGACAGTTACTTCACTTCTGTAAAATGGGTAAGAAAAGTAAACTATTCACTCAGCTTAAACATATATTAAACAGCTGCAGCTTTTCCCCCTTTGGCTTGCTGTTTCTTAACCCAAACCGTTTCGCTGACAGAGTTTATCCTATAGTCCAAAAAAGTAGTTGGGTTGGCACAAGTGGACAGTAGGAATCACCATAGTCTCTGCTGGCAGAAAAAATTCAGCACCAAGCTTCCACCTCCTGTGTGACAAAGACCAAGAGAGAGCCCAGAACAGCCTTTAGGATAATAACTTTGTGTGTGAGAAGTACATAGGAGAGGGAGTAGAGCATGATGGGAGACAAATAATACATTTTCTTTCTCCACTTCTACAAAATGAAGATTTAATTTAAACGTTTCAGGACTACAGCAAAAGAAGGGGAATAGTTGTGGTATAAAACATACGAAACATCTCATGGCAAAGAAGAGCTGAGAAATATCCAGCAATAACAGCGCTTCAGCTTCTCATCTGTTCTTAAATATGTAAAACATCTAAAACTCCACTGGGCAGTTCCCGCTGCCAGATCTGGATGTGCTGTACCTTATATTAAAACTGTTTTCTCTCTGTGACCAGCTGCTGAAGTTTAAAAGCAGAATGTGCTGTCCTTTGCTTTGGTTTCCCTGTGCCCTTTTGCTGCTCAGAGTCCATATGGCACCGAGGTTAGATGAGAAGAGAGCACCTCCTGTAAACACGGTGCCGATACAGATCAGTGTCTTTGAAGACAGGAAAATGGTATATTTATTATTTTTTTTTGAAGCCACCTTCCTGCTGGCCATGTCGGTATGGCTGAGAGAGTAAGGCTTTGTAAACCAAACCCAAAGATGTTGGGAAGTCTCCTCTCTGCTGCCAGTGCTGACAACCCCTGCGGTGGGTTCCTCAGCCCAAATACCACCGTGCTGATGGCACTGCTTGGATGCCTTCGCTCACTGGGCAGCAGCCCATGCCCTTGTCAGCAGGCACAGGCACAGGCACGGGCACGGGCAAGGGCACAGGCACAGCAGCCTGCCCTCAGCATCCTTCACTGACAGCCCAAACACATGGAGGCTCTTTGATTTCACCACCACCCACAGGCTTCTGGGCTTTCATTGCGTTTTCCAAATGGTTCGTGATTATTTCCCCCCGGGCCCCAGGGGGATGGTGTGTGATTAAGGGTGTGATTTGTGCTGTGCCATCCCGTAAGTGAAGGGGTTGCACAGACACAAGATCCAGGAGGGCAGAGCTGGGGGAATGCGAGTGACCCTGAGGCAATTTGGTTCTGGTGACATTTTTGGGGTGACCCGGGTCTGAAGAGAGAGTGGATCACAGAGAGAATATTGTGTTACCCAGCTCCTGGTGCAGGCAGGTAAGGTGTTCACTCTCCCCTTCCCTTCAGCCCCCCAAAACAAACAGCCAATCGGCCACCTCTCCTTGGAGAAACACGGATAAAAATACTGACATAGGTTTCTATAGACCTACACAAATATTCCTCTTTTCCAGGCACCTTCCAATGCAATTCTAATTTCTCCTACATGGCAGCAAGGATCCTGGGGGCCAGAAGACTCCCAGAACTGGGCTGCAAGAGGTGGCACACGCCACCACATCTGTGCACTTACATCTCCCCTGCCCACCACAGAAAGGGACAGCAGTGGTGCAACTGTCACCGCTCATCAGCGTCCCAGCAGCGGGGAGAGCCAAAGAGCACTGGGACTTACCCTAGTCATCTCTAACCATGGAGTGTGGTTGCAGAAAGTCAGATGTGATCAACCTCAGGGCAGGAGTGATCGCTGCAGCACTTCTCCTTCACCACCCCAGAGGCAAAGCAGGGGCTGTGCGTGGACCGGGGGCTGTGTGTGGACCCGTGGAGCAGCCCTTCCCACCACGGTGGGGCTTCCCGGGTCTGCCAGGAGCAGAGACACTTGCACAATCAGTTTGGTTTCTGCCACACTACTTTCTCTCCGAGTTAAAACTGTATGCTTGGAATGAACATGGAATTGGATGGAAATCTTTTAAGAAGAATCTCCAACTGGCAGGGGCACGGACTTGAAATCAGAGACCTGCACTTCTGCCTGTTTAGGGGCTTCAGTCTGCCCATCATGGCAACTGTGAAATTTGCTTTAGACATCTGTTTTATGCTGGGAGCAACCTGCTCTGGGCTTGCAAACACGTCCTGCATGTGTAGGAACAAGTAGGAGATGAAGCCTGGTTCTCCATGCTTGCTGTTGATGGGTCCCCCAGGCTGGGAGTGTGAGTTACTAATTTTTTTCTCTCTCTCTCTTTTTTTTTTTTTTTTTTTTTTTTTGGGGGGTGGGTGGTGGGGTGTGTGTGTCCTGGAGCAGTGCATAATGTTTTCTTGGACAGAAAATCTTTCCAGCTGGCAGTGTCCAAAATCCAACTGTCACATCATGGCTGAAACTACGGAAGGATCTAGTCTCACTGAAAGAGATGAGAAGGTAAAAAAGTACCAGCACGGAGCAGAGAAGAGAGTTTTGGCACCCAGAGCAGATGGGAAGATGGGGAGCTGAGGCTGGGGCTGAAGCGGGTTGCTGGGGTGATGGGGGCACACGCAGAGAGAAACAGGGAAGGGGACTCATCCTTCCCACCAGTGAGCTGGGGGCTCTGCAGATGGCCAGGCAAAGGCCAGGCCAATACTTCTGAAAAAGCTGCAGTGGTGTATTAATGTGGAGAATGTTCTTCTGCTTGAGGAGGCAAACACAAAAGGCAGACGAGCACTTTGGAAACACCCTGTCATTTCAGAGCACGCCTGCTCTCCAGAAGCGTGAGTCCCAGTACACTTGACAGCAACTGCTGGGAACTCTGCCCTGTTCCTGCCCGAGGCTCTTCAGGACCATGACCAACTCGTGCTGGGCTCACCGTGGTGGGGCAGGTGGGCTCCCATCCCATACCGTGCCATGTCATTCCATCCCAAGCATGGGGTGGATGGGGCGAGGGTCCCCAGCCTTGGCAGGGAACAGGGGAGCAGCTCAGCATCCTGTGCCACCCTCTGACAGCTAAAAGCTGCTCTCGCCTGCTGTTAGCACATTTTAAAGTCATTAATCTTTCAGGAAAATCCTGCAGTTTTCTAAAGCACACCCTGGGTAGCAAGTTAAATTTGTATGTTTAAACAGCACCATTTCACCTCTTCACTGTGAAGATGCAGCAATGGTACCCCTTGCTGGCAATGTGATGATGTCAGCGCTGGGACTGGGATGAGGTTAATGGAAAACCTTCACCAGAGCTCTCCTCCTCTGGAAAATGAAGCTGAAATTTTCAGGTTTAAGTGTGCAACCCTTGTGCCCTTCAGAGTGGGAAAGATGAGCCCATAGACATGCTGCAAAGCCCGTCTCCTCCTGTAGGCACTGAGGAAGGAGGAGGACTTAGAAATAAGGAGCTGGAGGTGAGTAGGAGGAAAAGGGAGGGAAGATATATAGAGGTTATAATTACATTAAATTATTGCTGCTGAGGTAATTTTTTTTTTCTGGAGAATACCATAGAACTGCATGGGAAAAAAACCCCAATATGCTGTAAGCACTGCAGAGAATTAACAGAAAATGACATCCTTGCTACAGGATGCTACAGGCTCACCTGAGACCAGAGGGGAAATCTGGAGCAAGGAAGAGTTAACCCTCAGGGGAAGTGGATCAGGTTAAGGAACATTTAAACAAATTGGACATTCAGAGGCCCATGAGACCTCATGGGATGGACCTACAAGTACTGAGTGGCTGACCAACATGATTGTGAGTCCACTCTCTATAACTTTTGAAAGGTCATGGCAATCAGAAGATATTCCTGAAGACTGGAAGAGAGCAAACGTTCCTCCTTCTTAAGGAAGAGCAATACATAGATTTGGGAAACTTTGGCAAAGAAGACCAATGGTATCCTGATCTGCATCAGACAAAGCATTGCCAGCAGGTCAAGGGACGTGGTGTGATTTTTCCCCTCTACTCAGCTCTGGTGAGACCAAACCTGGAATGTTCTGTCCAGTTCTGGGCTCCTCAGTACAAGGGAGACATGGACACACTGGGGAGTCCACTGGGGCCATGAAGATGATTAAGGGACTGTAGCATCTCTTAAAGAGGGGAAGCTGAGAGACCTGCTGAGAAAACTGTTCAGCCTGGAGAAGAGAATAAATGCAAGAAATTCTATTTAAACACAAGAATAAAACCTGCTTTACTATAAGGGTGGTCAAACACTGGAGCTACCAGAGAGGTAGGTGAGGCTCCATCCTTGCAGACATTCAACATCAACTGGACATCTGCTCTATCTGACCTTGCTTTGAGCAGGAGGTTTGGACTGGATTGTCTCCAGAGGTCCCTGCCAACCTCATCCAGCCTTATCAACCTGTGATTCCAGTGTTACCCAGTTGCAAATTGTTATCTTTTTGTTAGTAAGAAGCGTCTGATAAACTCAGCTTTATCAGCTCTAAGCCCAAATAGAAAACTCTGTAGATCTTCAGAGAGATTAAAAAATGCAGCTACTACTTGTAAATAACAGGGCTCGAAGGAATTACCCTGGAATAATGAGAATTTTGTCGGAAAATGCCACAGAACAAATGATATCAGTATTCTGGTTCCTACTTACAGGAGTATGAATAAACCTTCTGGGAAGAGTCTTTTTCAAATTCAGTTTTAGAGAAATCTGTGGAGGGATGGGAAAGCCTTCCCAGTTCGCTTGGGACTTCAGCAAAGCCCCATCTAATCAATAACCTCATGCTCCAGCCTCGAGAGTGAAGGTTGGTTCAGAGCCTGCAAGGAGTCCTTTGGTGCCTTTGACGTGTGCTCCTGCAGAAACAACTAGGAGTGTAAAAAATGCTTATTTTTTTCCCAGCAGCTCGCAGCCTCACACTGAGAGAAAGAAGCTGAGCTGAGGGAGGGAGGGCCGATGCCACGAGGTCCGTGGCAGGCAGAACAGATGCATAAATTTCACGCTGAAAGAAATCACCTCCTCGTATGAGCTGCCTCTGTTAACCCTCCCACCACAACCGGTGGCATTTGCCTTTCTGGAAAGTGAGCCCACCGCACAGAAAAAGTAATTTATCTTCTCCTCTTCAGAGATGTTTTTGCTGGCGGAGCCAGGCACCTTCTTTGCTTTTCAAAGTTTTCCAAGCACGGTGGTGGAACGTTTCTAAGCACACCCTGGTGAAGCCCATCAACACAGCCGTTGCTTGGCTGGGAGCTCACACCCCGGCAGGGAGACTGCTCTCACCTCAGTGCCGTGTACCTGACGGGGGGACAGCCAGCACCCCGTGGCACCCCGTGGAACTCCATGGAGCAGCGAGGAAGAGGCTTGGCTGTGGTTCAGCCAAGCAGCAAATGTTTTTTGACGGGGAACAGCAGTGTGAAGTTTAGTCTGCCGTGCTGGGCTGAAGTCATCCAAAATGATGATCTACGGCATCTCCCCACCCACCGAGTGCTACTCCTGGGAGGAGACCACCCAATCTGTCTTCCTCAGCTTACCACAGGCTACTGCAAGGCCAAGTCCACGTCTCGTCCCTAAGCACTATGGGATAAAGACCTTTCCAACCCATTGCCTTTGCCATCATCAAGGACTGTTTATGATTAAATTGCGTGCAGATAATTGTTTGGGTTTTTTTTCTACTAATACTGGGGATAAACTCAAAATCAAGACAGAAGGTGGTGTTTTGCTGTCTTCTGACTGTCAAGATCTGCCTTTCTACCAGCTGTTGAACGTGCAGAAGAGGGACAATATTTGTCCAACACATAGACTTAATACCAGAAAGGTGTAAGTGTTGCAGTGGTCCAGCACTGAATCAGCTATCAGGTGAGAGAGAAGGCAGACAAAGAGCAGGAATTACTTATCACAATAAAGAACCCAGCCAGGACTTTTCCCAGCACAAAGGAGAGGGGAGAGAGATGATCAGAAGCAGGTGTGAGGAGACCAGAGGAGGGGGGAACAGCAGACAGCCCAGACCCTGACTTGTGTGCTTTTATCATCATGAAAAGCATGATGCAAAAGGCAGAAAAGCCCAGGGGTCGTGGGGCAGTGCCCCCTGAGCTGCTGCTGGGCACCCCGTTCCCTGGGAGGCACCTTCTGTGGAGTGGCTCGGAGCAGGATGCTCTGCCTCAACCACAGAGGATGCCACGGCCGCACCACCCAACTGCTCAGCATATCCCACCTCCCTGCCAGGGCCCCATAAAATGGGTGGCAGGTATGTATGGGGTGGTGGTGGCTTCCAGGGACACAGCCAGCAGAGTCTGGGTGGCACAGGGCAGTCGACACATGAGCTTGGGCACTCGCTTGTGCACCGCGTGCAGGGTACAGATGTGGTGACTGTTTGAAATGGCATCATTTTGTGCACACAGGGCAGAGCAGCAACCATATGGAGAAGTGAACTGCTGAGAACTCTGAGGACCTCAGCCCAGGGAGGAGTGGGGCTCCAGCTTGGAAAGCACTGGTATCTCAGATGGGTGATGGATAAACGGCCTGTGTTTATCCAGTTAATAACTTACAAAGATTCAGCTTCACATGTACACAGCGCAATGTCACAAACCACCCCTTCAAGCCTCACGGGATGAAAAACAAAAGAGCCTCTCTGAAAGGCAGAGAGCATTTCCTCTTGTGGGCTGTCCCACGGCACACTCAGAAAGCGATCACTTTGCGTGATGGAAAAATTTCCCCTCTGTCTCGAACAGAGGTGGATGACAAGAAAGTGAAATCGCTGCCATCTGTTTCGAAACTCAGGTACTTGTAGCATGTGGGCCCTCTTGGTCCTCACCCCGTGTCCATCAGCCGATGGAGCCAGCACCCACGGAGTCACTCAAGCACTGGCAGCGACTGCCCGCCTGCCTTTGCTTTGGTTTTGAAATACAAAGGAAATTTCTTCAAGCTGTGCAAATGCCTTAAAAGGAAGAAAACAGAATTAGCACGCTTTTCATGGGGTCCGTGTAGGAAGGGACTTCTCCCTCCAGTGTTACAGCACTACGGTGCTATAAACGTGCTTTGGGTTGTACCCCAAAGAGGGCTGAGCAGCACGGAAACACTCTCACGGACTTTGCAGAGGAGACAGGCAAAAGAGGGAATCAGGCCCTTTCCATGTTAAGAGGTTTTGTTCACTTCCCTGGGCCAGAATTTCCATTTCCAGGGAGAAATGGATCACATTAGCCCAGGGTTTTGGAATTGGAGCTAAACCCAGAAGCATCGCAGCAATCAGAGTTTCCTCTCTCCCTTGGAGAGCTGGGGGTGATTTTCTCTGCCAAAAGAAAGCAGAGCAGCCGGCTCCCCCATCCCTAGGGACTTGAGATGATTTGGGGAATACCTCTAACCCAGGGAGGGGCAGTGGGGGAGGATGCTGAGGTCTCTGGGAGACACGGCACGTACCCTACAACTTCCTGAGAGAGCAGAACAACACTCAAAAATTCCCCAACCGGAGGTGCAGCTTGTTTGAGTAGTGAAGCATAATTGCTGCCAGCTCGGAAGCCACGTTGGGTGAGGGCAGAGCTCTCCACGTTACCTCTTCCCCAGCTAGAAAAGCAAAAGCTACGAGGTCCACCCAATTGCTCAAGGAGGACTCTCTTACGCAGGGGGGGTTTCCCAACCAGGAGGGTGGCTCCCTGAGAGCTCTCTGCGTCACAGGATGCTGTGCCACGGTGGTGGGGGCGACTGCCTCGGGAATAAAGCCCACATCAGTCTTTTAAAACATAAAGAGAGCATAAGTTATTAGAAACCAGTATGACGTTTAGTGCTGACAGGCTGCAAGAGCTCTTAAAGACAAATGGAAACCAAGCTTGTAGCTTCCTGTGCTCATGAAACAGGCGGAACTGCAGGCTCTGTCACTTTGATGGCCCCTCTTCCAAGGGTGCTGGCCACACGGCTGTGCCAATGCCCGTGCCCACACAAGAGGGCAATGCAGGAGCAGGACCTGGGTGGCAGCCACAGCTGAAAGGGGGTGCAAAACTCCCCTGAAGGGTGTGTGAAGCTACTGCCTTCCAGCAGGAGCTCAGGAAAGCCCTGCGCAGATTTCTATCCCGAGACAGGGGAAAATCCAACAGTTTCCACGATTTTCTTGTCTTAGCCTGTGCTGAGCCTCCAGAGCACATACGTATTTTGCTGTCGACAGTTTTCACTAGAGGCTGAAGTGCTGTAGCCACAGTCACTCCCTGGTACTGCTAGGACTGCATGGGGTCATACTGAGGCAGAATTTAATCCAAATATTTTTACTTTTAATGACTCAGGGTAAATCCCCCTACTCTACCTCCACTGGTAGGTAGGTACCAAAAAAGTGAGATTGGATTTGCCTTACAGGACTGTTGTCACAGTTGATCCACGTTCCACATTAATAGTAGTTTAACAGCCTTAAGCTTGTTCTTGATTCAACACCTTGCTCAGGAGGAAAGCACTGCACCCCCCCTCAGTTGTGAGAGTGATTTTGGGCATTATAAACAGGGGCTTGTCTCTGAAAGTGGTACCAGTAAGGACAGGCTGTTATAGACCAACAACAAGCTTTCATTTCGATGCGCATAAAATGCCTTAGAATTGTGTGGGAGGAACAAGAAAACTTTAATGAATCCAAGAAATCCATCCTTGAACTGTGGGGAGGGGATTGAGCATCCTGTTGGTTGCATCCTTAGTGCCACTGGAGAAAATCAAGGTGGCGCCTTGTTCTTCATTTTTATAGGAATTAGACCAACCCAACACTTTCTAAAAATAGCTTTATTTAAATTAGTGCATTAAAATAAATGTATATAAAAAAAGACTAATACGGCAGTAATTACTACATCATCCAAATCTAAATCTAATCTTTAAGCCTGACGGTCAAAGTGCATGTGGGGTAAAGTATTATCAAAAGACATTTTTTTCATCCTATCATACTACTCCTTATCCTGGTGTTACAGGTATTTAAATTAGAAGTGTATTAGAAGATTAGAGTGTATCTCATGATCTATACTCCTTTCTTTTCTGCTTCTTTCAGCAGCAAACAGTAGTGGCAAGGTCAAACAACATTATAATATCTTGTTTAATTAAAAACATCACCATTATTTGAACATTTGAAATAGTCAGCTATGCTTTTATCACAGCATCAACCGACCTATTTGTTGGATCAGTTGGATCAAGTTTCCTGACGACTTCCCATTCTTCCAGAGATACACTGGCTCATTTACAGAAACAAAGACTGGACTGGGAGGGATGACTGGCTCACCAGACCTACTGACCATTCATCACAGCGTGATGCTTCCACAGAAGACATGCTCCGTTTCTTCTTCCCAGCATAAACTGCTGTGTAATTGATGTTTCAGTAATTTTTCAAAGATGCCGATACATACAGATGCTCCTCTGTGGCAGAACGTGGTGTTCTGCTCTGTGTTTGCATGCATTTCACGTAAGAGTGCAGCAGCAGAAATCAAAATCCCCTTCCTTTATTATTCTTTGTGCTTTTAGTCATAACCAAGAACAACCAAGATCCTCAGCTAGTGACTTCTGTTGAAAGGCATTAAACTACAGATATATACAATGCTAGCTAGGGCTTCAACCCCTACTAGGAGAGAAATTGGCTCTTTTGGCAGGTAGACAGAATTTTTCTGACTTCTTTTTTTTTTTTTAAATTAAGCCTTACCACAATACAAATATAAATTAAGTCAAATTCTCATGATGAAGCTGAAATAAAAATACGAGCGTTACCACCCTCTTCCCTCCTGAACTGTGTTGTAACTTAAAATTTTTTATAGCACATATTGTTATTTCAAATTTACTATCACTTGACTTGATATCTTTCCTGCATGAAACAGGTTTTTATAAGATAATTAACTGAACCTTAGAGAAAAAATTTGCTATAAATGGTTAGGGCTCATAGAAGAAGTAGTCTCATAAAAGTCCACATTCTCCTAATAAACATGCCAAGAAAAAGTATGATCATTAGACAACATCATGTCCAGCCATCGTGATTTACTTCCTTCTTTCCAGAGGAGAAAAAAAAGAAGGGCAGATGATCTGATCTTGGAACACAGCCTCCAACCACTTCAAAAATCTATTCAGCTCTCAAGATATGGGACAGAGAGCAAAGTTTTCCTTGAATGTGTGTGGTATGGAACCTAAAAAAAAGTATGATTTTGGCTGTAACATTTGCCATAACATAAACTTGATTGATGCTGGAAGGCAATGCACGTTCTCCCACTGGTGTGAGAAGAAGATGAAAGTCAGTTTCAAGGAGATGCATCGTTTGGGAAAGAGTTATTCTCCCCAAAATAGGAAGGCACAATATGTGCTTTAGCTTCTCCCAGCTATAAAGCAGTACTAGCTGTAGTGCTGCTGTTTATGTAGGTAATGGTAACAGAGGAACAGAGGGACAAACCTGGACACTAGAACCTGAGGCACTTGCAAGGGCACATGCAGAGACATGTTGGAAGAGTTGGAAGAGTGCAGGGTAACATCCAAACAACCCAACAAAAGCAAAAAGCAATCCCAGGTTCCTTTCTTGGAGTGCTCCCATAGGGAAAGAGATACAAGCTTGGTTCTTCATCTTCAATAACCAGAGGCTTTCCTGGAAGGAGGAGACATGGCAGACTCCCACAAGAAGACACGTTGTCATGATATACAATGGGGTGTCCAATAAAATGTTGTAATCCATTACACAAAATTACGTCCCAAACAACTTCATTTCCTGACAATTAGAAAAGCCCGTGTTGAATGAATAGACAAAACCCAAACTGACAGGTGAGCAAGTTTCTGTAGCACTAGTACAGACATTACAAGGCACAGGGCTGCAAGAAAAGTCCCGAGTGAACCAACTCACCTGCCAGTTTCTCCTAAGTACATGAAATACCTACACGAACTCAAACTGCTGTCAGGAACCCAAGCTGCAACACCGTGACTGAATATTTCTAAGGCCCTTCCCCTTGACACAGACCCAGACTCTAATCACAGAGCTTGGGTAAAGAGTAAACGAGCTGTTAATTCTGAAAAATTAAACCTCCTCATATGCAGACAGTGTCCAGCTATGCCAGCCAGACAGCAAGTATTTGACAGCAAGCTGGGTATAGCCTACCTCTGCCAGGGGAACAATTTCAGTGCTATCAGAATAGGGTTTTTCCTGTCATGCTTCCCATTCCCAGACTTCTCTGTAAAGTCTGCAAGCAGAGATGCCAACATAGCCCGTTCTGACCTACATAGCAAACAATTGGACTTGTGTTCCTGCTGTGTTATCACTGAAATGAATCATTGTCGTGACTCCTCATCAGCCTGGCAGGATGGATAGTTTTCTGCTGGGAAGCCTCGGCTGAATCCTGCACCTACTGCTCTCCTGACACCAACTGCATATTTTGTGTTTATCGCAGAAAAGAAAAAACACACAGCAGAGAAAGGCTCCGCTTTACATTTTGCTCTTTGCCAGGACAAACGTGGGAGCAACTGAAGCACAACTCTGAGAGCTTTAGCTTATTGGACTCTAGGGAAAGAAAAATTAAAATCATTTCATCAATCATTTTTTGAAAAACAGAATAAAGATGTTAGATAAAAACATCCATCCTCCCAACGACATAAATTGCACAAATCTGAGGAATAGGAATGGCCATGCTATAACACCATTGCCTACTCTTTCTGTATCTGAGAAGAATTTTAGGGTTGTGTCTTGCTATTGTGGGAATCAGGAGGAAAAAAAATCTTGCTGGGAATGGGACATGGGGATGACAAACCATCCTTTGCCTTCTCAAGCTTCACAGATCCCCATGGCCTGGCAATGAAAGGTCCCCACTGAATCAGAAAATTTAACTTGAGGGGAAGGCATCCCTAGTGGGAGCGAGCAGCTGGCAGTAGTTAATATTTATGGTCTTCTGCTGCAGTGGTGGGTGGGGTCTGAAGAAGTGCAGGAGATTGGGACTAGGTGTCTTTGAATCAAGCCTGTTTAACCTATGTGATCTGAAGCTTCTCTCTTACCAGCATTTGGAGCATAAAATCCTATCACTTATGCCTAACTGCCACATACTTGTAACCCTATACATGAGGGATAAAATTAAATCAAGACAAACTGAGACACCCGTATTCCCCCTTTATAATTTATAAGGATAAAAGATAAGTTTTTTGCCAGGGCAGGGTTCAGGAACTTTAGATATCCTGCTAGAAAAAATGTCTTCTCTCTCCATTAAGAGATATCTTTCAGAGTTTGTCAGACATCCAAAATGCTATTTCTCCTCTCTTCATTAGAAACCATGCTTTTCAAGTGACAGAGACATACTCTTCACAGACCACCATTTACTTAAACAAATTATTAATCATGAAGTGCTTCTGGAATGTGAGAAATGCTACATCTCTGAACACGACTCAACAGCAGTTGGTTTGACTTTTGTTTTGTTTGGAAAATGCCCAAAGCTAAAAACCTCTCGTGGGTGAATTTGAGCTGGCTGATAATCAGGTTGGCTTTTTCAGGATTTTGTTTTCTTGATTTTTTTTGGTGAGCTCCATAGACATAATTCCCTGGGTGCTGAGGGGTTCAGAGATCAACAGTTCAAAACCATTGCTCTACAAAACGCATCCTCATTTCAGCATGAAACAAGCCTCTGCCCATGCAGGAGGAAGGGAAGTGCCAGATACCTTATTTACCTCATCAAAGACTTCAGCTGCACAGTGGAACAGCCACATATTAAACAAATACAGAGGAGATATTTTACTTTATTAACTATCCCCTAGAAGAAATATAAAATTAAATTGCTGCAATGCATTTCAAAGACTGAAAATATTGTCTACAGTAAAAAGGGAAACTAAAATCATACAGCCCACGTGGGAGAAGTGTGAAAGTCTGTTGCTATCTGGAAACATTTGCATTTTTAGGGTAATTGAAAACTATAATATTCCACATTCGTGAGCCAACTGCAATGCAAACCCTCTTAAACGTGAATTTTAGTGCAGAACTGTAATAGCTAAGGTCTTTAGTGTCTCAACAAAACAGATCCTGGTCATTTCAAATGAGACCTTACTTTGTAAGCTCAGATATCAAGTAATTATAAGCAAACCCTCTTTTGAGAGGTGTCCAAAGATAATTTTCAAAAGGAAAAAGCATGAATCACATAAAGACCCACAGAACAATTCTCTATATTGTATTTTTGGAGTCACAAGTTTCTGAATCTCATTTCATGATGGAGTCAGTAATGCTTCATTTTTATTTACTGCAGTGGTCAAATACTCATCCTCCCATATATTGGATATTGTAATTTCCATTCAGTACACTTGCCCAAATCTCATCCTTTTATAGAAGTAATGCACCACTGGGAGGATGACAGAAAATTAAGGGAGGAAAATTGTTTCAAAGAGACAAGGCAGTGTTCCTTATTATTGCTGGATTGTTACATGTATTACTTTCCACTACACAATTATTTTTGATGATTAATCTAATGGTAATTACCATTTATCTAATTATTTGAAATATGAAGCCTTTATGGACTCTCCCAATTCTTTCTCTCATCCTGAAAATCTCCAGCAATAACTCCTAGAGAAGATCTTTAAAAAACCAAAGCTAATCGGTAAATATTCAGAAAGAATTTAAATAATACTGCTTTTCAACCTAACAATCCAACTTCTAACATATGTACCTTTTCTTCGGCAGGAAAGCAGAGTTTTGCCTGTGTCCAACATGAGAAAAAGCAATTCAGAATTACGGGAATTGTTCCATCCCGTGGAGTCAGTAACACAAACAGGAGGTTGTGCCTTAGTAATTTCTGGGGCTTTTACCTCCCCCGTCCGGCTGTGAGGATAAAACCTAGAAGACATATTCTGGGAGCTGTTCCATGCAAGATTCCTGTACAGGGCTGCACTGTTTACATTGACTACAAATCTGTATGCACAAGAGAGCTCAGCATGGGAACAAAAACCCATCTCTGAAATCTTTCTGTGAAACAAATTGAACGTACTTTTCCCCATAACAACAGGAGAAAACAGAAACAATTTCGAAGGGTGAAGAGTCCCTCAAAAAATTTGCAGGGTATTTCTGCTTTCTAATACTGCAGACTGTTAAACAAGTCTCTTAAGTGAATAGGCTTCCTAAAAACACATGGTTAGTATAGGTGAGGCCCATCAGGTCCAGCTAATTGATCCCCCTACAGGCTACAGAAACGGCACTATGGAGACTTGTTCTACACAAGAAATTTAAGAGATAAAAAAAGTCACATTGCAAAGTGAGAGCCACATTTTAAAAACTACTAATTTCTTGATTGCCAGCTGTATTCACTGTTGCTCTACAGCATACTATGGGCCAAATGAAATACTATTTTTTACAGGTCAGATCAATCAGATATGATGAAAAGACAATGGAGAGGGAGAAAAGAAGCAGGAAGGTCCTGCAAAAGAAAGAAAACCAGCTCTCTACTTAAAGAAAGTACAAGAAACGATTGTGCAAGAGCAGTGGGTCAAGACTTTCAACTAAGAAGACAACTTACAAGAGAGACAGATTTTATCTCCAGGCACAGGTTAGCCTTGTATAAATCCTAACCCTTGTTTTAAACAAACTGACCCCAAATGACCCATGACATTTAGAAGAATTTTGTACTAGAAGAGAACCTTGGTGGTAATTTTTGCAGTAAGCAAGACAAAGTGTTTGGAAGAGAAGGCTTTCCAATGAACAGGATGATTTCATTTTGAAAAACTTCCTAATTGTTGGTTCATCAGATCTCCAAAGGAGCCTGGGCTGTAAATCCCAAGCTTGCGTCAGTTGAACTTGGCATAGACCTTTAACTAGTTTGTTGGCAAAATTATTTAAATAAAGGTTCTTTGTCTATCTTTCCTTTTTCCAAAGGTATAAAATTGTATCAAGTGAAAACAGAGCCTGTACTGCCCAGAAACTATAAACTAAATTGAACTTGGAAATAAATTTACAAGAATGAAGGTGTGCTGTTGTAAGAACACTTTTCCTGAATGACCAGAGAGACCCAGCACAAACGTGGAGCACAGCTACGCTGCACCTGGGAACAGAACTGCTCAGGACCCAGAGGTAAGAGCATCAGTGACATGCCAAATCCGAGCTGACAAGCTCTGCTGGGCAGCAAAGTCCTTTTCCACACCTGCATGAGTGTCTCTGCATGGCATTATCTTATAGGACCTCAAGAACAACACCTCAAATGCACAAATAGATACGAGGGCAGCCTGGGGAACAAGCAGGAGGAACCAGAGCTCCTCATGGTGTTACTACAGCACTGTTGGAATAACAGATACAGTGGGTGAGCGCTGTGATGGATGGATGGATGGATAAAAGCTCCTCAGGAAAGACAGGGAAGGAAAAAGGGAGAGCTTGGGGGGCGTTCTTTACAGGAAGGAGCAGCTTGAATGTTTGTGATGGATGGCAGTTTGATCAAGAATGCAGGTCAGGATCGGAAAAGAAGCCAGAGACAAGGATGTGGCAGTGTATTACAGACCAGCCCATCAGGGTGATGAGGACAGTCAAGTACTGGAACAGGTTGTCCAGAGAGGCTGTGCTGTCTCCACCCTTGGCCTTTCAAGGCCTCACTAGATAAAGCCCTGAGAAACCTGGTCTAATCTCACTACCGATCTTGCTTGAGCAGAAGGCTTGACTAGGTCCAGAGGTCTCTCCCAACCTGCATTATACTGTAATCCAAAGTCCAAAGGACAGAATCCCAAGCAGGAACTGCAGTTTTGAAACTGAAGCAGAATAGAGCATGTGCTACCAGCCAAGTGCCAGTTTTGTGAGTGTGTCTTACCCATGAGTATTGCACAGAGGTGCTCACCCAGCAGCCAACTGGAGACCAGAGCTGAAGATTCCCAGGAAGGTACAGAGTAATGATGGAGCAGTAGCAGCAGAAGCCATTCCTGCAACTCTTGTGAACATCAAATATCTACCAAAAAAAAAAAAAAAAAAAAAGTCTCTGGCAACAAATATTAACATGAAGTTAATGTCCCAAAGAGTATTTTCTCAGGGCAAGGACCTTTTAAGTGTTTGCAGTTTCCCTAACCAGTTAAGAAACAGGGAATGTGAGACTGCACTAAAAAAGTATTCCCAGCAAGGGGAAGGGGCAGGGGGGCCAAAATGTGTTTAATTTTACTGATGTTCCTTACGTGTGTCCTCCCCAACAATCCCACTCCACAATATAGCATATCAGCGCCAAGTTGGAGAATTAACATAAACCTTACTGTCTGGCTCTTGCCAAGACATTGTTTACATGTTTTTGGATGAGATGAACAAGCTCTCAAGTCCAGACTGTCACCATAGGCCTTTCTTGACAAATATCCAGCCCTTGCTTTTTCTGACAGAACCATGTTGATTGTTTCTATCCCTCCTCAATGTGGTAAGGCCGGTGCATTCAAGAAATTATAATCACACCATCCCTCTTGGTTTGCAAAATACACCCCCTCAAACCTTGGTCCTCCTCTTCTCTGTCTGGTTCTCCTCCCACAGATGGCTTCAGTCCCACCAGTGTCACGCAGCTCTTCTCCCAGACACAGCTGATGCTCTGGGGAAGCTCAGTTGGCTCTCCATCCCCAGCTAGCAGCCTCCTCTAGGAAAGCTGCCAGTCAGGCTTATTTAAATCATCAATGAAGCTGCTCCTCAAAGTCTCCAGGCTTCACTCAGCAGCTGCTCTCCGGCTCCCCGGCCTTGCCAATAGCTGAAACGGTCACCTGCACGTTTCCATTGCTACGACACTGCTTTTAGCTTCTTTATTTTCTTTTCAGAAACTGGCCAGCAGCCACGACGGGCGTTCAGAACTATTCCCAAAAGGGACAAGGAATCTAAACAGAAAAGTGATGCTGAAAGGCGCTGCGTGTGCAGTAACCGCTTTCTGCCCGGTTCATTTAAGGAATTTGAAGCAGCTCGAACACCTACACACATCTACAAATGAAACACATACTTCCCTGCAGCTCAACTGTATAACCAAATGACAAAGTTTATTTGTATTTGACTACATGTGTCCTGTGTCTATATGTCAAAATTCTTGTAAAATCTTCTTTATCTATGTCCAAGTGAATTACTTGAATACGACACTGCTCTCTGCTGTACTCCCTGACAAATTATTCCTCTTATTATTCCTCTTATCCTCTTATTATTGCACTGCAGTATTACCCATCGTGTTTAGCTGGAGAAAAGAAAAATCACAAGTACCCAAGTAGTGACCTAATCTTCAAAAAAACTTCAGACTATTGCTGGGGGAACAGCAGAAAATGTAACCCCCAGGTTCTGTAAAGATTAAAGTAGCAACAGAGTCCTTACAGAATCAGAGCCAAGCTTGCTATCAAAGGCTTTGGGTCAGCACCAAGAACAAGTTACAATAAAGTTCATACCAGCCTCCACAAAGAAGTCCACACATTAGCACCAGTATTTAGATATAAAACTAAGTTTCAAATTCAAGGCTCAGTCTTGAAGAAGTTAATTCCCGTGACCAAGATAAAGACTACGCGAGTCATTATTCGAGAAAACATTAATGAATCAGAAATGGACACATATGAATATTTTAAATTCCAAATAAACTAGCATGGAATTCATCCGTAGAAGCGTCTTCCTGACACTCAAGGTCTAACCCTTTAGTCTGCCAGCTGCTGGAAAATACTTCTCCTTGCCCAGTTTTTACGAAGAACTATACATTACTGCCCACAGTATTTCCAATAAATAATACCTCAGCGAAAAGAGAAAACGTGCTTTTTAACTGTTCAGACTACAAGATCAGAAAGAAAGTCTACACAAAATCATACACCACTGCAACATTAAAGAGTGTAAAAATACTGGAAATGAAACAGTAATCACCAACATCGATGTTGTATCTGTATGATACTCTCAGAGTTATAGAAATTTCTTGTATGGCATTTCTGTTAAGAATAAAGGCAACTGTCTGTAGAGTTTTTGTGACCATTGTCATTTAGTTTTAATGCACATGAGGCTCTCAAGGTGGACAGGTAGAATACTCACAAATACACCTGGAAAATCTGACTTTTGCCAGCTCTTTGTTTCAGATTGACTTCCTTCACTCCCCTCTCCCACTTCCTCTGAAAACACTTTTGTAGCAGATGGACAGAGAACTCAATGCTTAAAGTCACTAAGAAGCACTGATCTCACTGGCCCAACTGATCTGGAGAGGGGACAAGTCACTGTTCTGCTGAATATCTGAGAAACAAGAAAAGAATAGGAACAGGACTCCAGCATTACCCAGTGGACCCCGGCAAGGGACAACAGATCCCTCTGCAAGGGATAGCAAGAGGAAGGCTTTGGTGGTGCTGAGTAGGCAGCAACTTTGAGGACAGTAATGAGTCAGTAAGTGCATGCAAAAAGCCCCTACCTGAACCAGAAATACAGGTTTAAAATGAAGTTGAAGGCAAAATGAGAAACATGAGTGTGGGTGGGAACCAGTCCTGTGGATGCAGACAGGAGTGTTGACTGAAGAAATTCAAGATCAGGTAGGAAACACAAGAGCAAAACCACCTTCTCAACACAAACCAGTTGCACTACCATTGGAGAGCAAAGCTTTATGAAATGACAAACCTTACTATCTAATGCCATTCTCTTTATTTTTGTCTTGGCACTATCTACATGAATGGAAAACAACTGCAAAAATAGATACATGCACTTTGGTTTTACTGGCTTCCAGAACATGACTGGAATGGAAGCAACAGTTCTAACATTCATCTTCTTTTAAACTGTGGTTTCACTGAAAGGTGGTTATTTCTTGAGCTTTTACTTAGCATATCATTTGTAGTTAGCCAACAGAATTCCCAAACGCATTTTCCCATGCTGCTTCTGTTAGTCCTTTTTATTTTATTTTTTTTTAAAGAGTCCCCAACTGAAGGCTACTTCCAAAATGTATCTGTAAAACTTGCACTTGAATGCTCTTCGTTCATAAAACAGATGGAGAAGTGAAGAATAAGTAGGAGAAAAATGTACAGAAAGAAAGCAGACCTGTACAAAGAGCATCATGATGGAAAACAAAGGTCATTTGATTCTCCATTTCACCATAATAGAAATATTAAAAGTAATGTTCTTCAGACTGTGTGTCACATTCAATTCCTAAAACAGAACGTCAGCTACTGCGTTTCTGTGCTGTAAGTCACTTTCCCACTGCTTTTTGTAGACTGTTTGCACTATTTAACTTTAAAGAGTCCAAGAGGCTTCTGATTGTTTCACTTCCCATTCCTTTCGTCCTAGTCTTCATCTTGCTGGGATTACTTTTTCCAAATGGTATCAGTAGGGCTGCCAGTCCCCAAGGCTCTTTATTGATCATTCGCTGAGTTTTCTCTTCCTTCTGTAAAATCCAGGCACTTTCTCTGGCCATAGCTACAAATTTCTCCAGCTGTGGCTGATTAACATTCTTGCTGATATTAAGGTCTTGTTCAAAGGGATTCCAGATATAAAGAGGATACGACTCAGGTTTATTTACTTCCTTTCCCTGTAGACAGTATAAAGAAAAAGCCAAAGTTGCATGTGCATTATAGGCTAAGCAAATAACAATTCACTTGAGTTATTATGTTAGCACTACAAAGTATTTTGACCTAGAACTTTTTTTGGGGGAAAAAGAAAAAAGAAGTCACTATTAATCAAGTTAATTTTCCTGTTAACTTGACTGTACGACTCCTGTTCTCTGAATCCTCTTAGTGGTGTTTTTCCTTGCCACAGTCAGCTTAGATTGCCTTCAAGGGAAAGAACACACAACTACAGCTTAGCCTGTCTTTTTGGCCATTCTCCCATTTGCTTTTCCACAAGTCTCAGACTTCCCTCATTGCAACCGCTCACTCCTATCTCCATTTCAGTATGGGCAGCACGAGTGTGTCATACTAACCTGCATAGCCCAGTCTGATAAACTACAAGCACTTGAATTGTTCAAACCCTTGTTCTCACAGTGCTCATTAAGAGCTGGTATAACAAAATAAGACTACTCACTTTGCTGAAATTCCTCCAAGTTCAGTCTGTCTTTTAAGTGCAGAACTATTCAGGTCGTCATCCACTTTTGGGCACTTGGTGTAGTACAAAGCAAGTTGTTGACAACTATATAGTTTGATATTTGAATGCACTTTCATTTCAGTGCTTATCACTGCTCCTTAGATGACCTGCTCTGTGTTACAGAACCTCTGCAAGCCTCTCACTGCAAGCTCCAGCTAATGCTAGTCCAGGAAGCACCCATGTACATCCTACATACTCTTTCCCCAGGGCCAAGAGACTGACTAGTTAAACAGAAAAACATCAGCAGAACAGACATCTGCCCTGACTATCTCAGGCTCTGACATGTGTATGCTTTTACTTGACTTTTTAAGGCTTAATGGCAAAGAAAAGTTCTCCAGCTTCATGAATTAGTTTCTAGGATTAGCTTGCAGTGGCAAAGAGAGCTCTCATGCCAGTAATCCATAGTGCCCAAATAGGAAAAAGAACACAAACAAGAGTGCCCAGAAAGCAGCGTGGCACTGAAACCCCCCATTCTGTAAGCAGCCCAGAGGGAAAGGTAGTTACCTTTATGTATGTTTCTATTATATGCATGCATATACACATGTATCAATAAACAGCATGACTTCAGCATATAAAGTAAAGTGATAGTGCAGACCTCTTGGCAAGCACAGAATGCTCATGAAATCCATTAAGCTTACTGAGTCCTAAGTACACTTTGCTGTAAGCTGATGCAAACCGCAGTAGGAAACGCAAGTGCCAAAAGCCAACTTCAGAACTCAGTCGTCAGTTTTAATGCAGACACTGTTTGGGAATGGACTCCCAGCTTTAAATGCAAAGCCTGTTGGTGTACAGAGTCATACACCTTTGCTGTGACATACATTTAAAAAGCTTTCTTCTCACAGAAGCAAAATAGATTCTACTTTTCAAAGCCGCCACTTTTATTACAGGGTTTCTCAAGAAAGATCATGCAGCCTTAGCATCAGAATTTGTGTTTTCCAACATCTCCAAGTAATGACACTGGAATATTCTTAATGATGCTCTAAGTGATAAGGCTCCGAGAGGAAAACACTCTTCTTTAACAGAAAGGCCAACAAATTTAAACATCCTTTGTACGTACAATTAAAAGTGACAGAAATTGTTGCTTAGCATAGGTAGTTTGTCAAACGACAGACAGAAATTCAATTGACAATGATGAGAGATTGAAATTCATTTACCTTTCGAAGATTTATGGAATTCCTTCTGAAATCAAAGTTTCCAAAATATTCAAAAAAGTCACTCAACAATACATCTAAGGCAAAGAAAAACAACAGCCATCAGTAACCGTAAGGAAAAGTTTACTTTCAATGTGCTCAGAAAAAAAAAAATTAAAAAAAAAGCTGATGAAGCTTTACCTACCAACTGTCTCTGTATTTTTTGTAGGTTTAATCTTGCTTAAATCACTAACAAATGAGCAATCATATCCTCCAATTATATGCTTGTCTTTTTCACCTGAAACAAAAATCACAGCCATATTTAGAAGTGATAAACAATAAAATCCATTGTATTTAGTAAAATTCAGATAACAGACATGACTGAATTCAACGAATGCCATCATATTTAGTAAGTCAAATTAGGAGTTAACAAGTGAACTTTCAGGTTTAAGGTTTAACCTATGTGGTTAAAGATTTAAAAGAAAAAGCCTACAGAAAGGCAAAAGAAAAGAAACATGAGTAAATGACATATTTTCAAAAGCCTACCGGAATGAGGTATCTTTGTATTGCTGAAGTTACTTCTTTAAAGTAACAAACTCCATATACAGCTTTATTATATACTAAACAGCACAAATCTCTGAAGTAATACCTACACGAGGGTTAAAAAAAAAAAAACAAAACAAAAAAAACCCCACAAAAGACAAACACACAGACCTAAAGTGCCGACTGTCCTTTTCTGGAAAACTTAAGAGAATTAGGAAAATTCTTATAAAATATCAGGACAGATGTTTTAAAATTCTATAGAATTCTGATGGACATGCTTAAACTGATCTTAAAGCAGCTGAACAATGAACTTTTTTTCCAATCAAAGGACTCAAAGCTTCCAAAGAACTATGCCAATACACAGAAAGTATAAGTGGGGAATCAAGAAATTGGGGGGTCATTCTCTATGCTTTCATGAGATTTACTGAAGATAAAACACCCTACAAGCTATGTATGAAACAGCTAAAATAGCTTGTAAAGATATAAGAATTATTTGCAGATGGGCTGAACAGTCTCAAGGATACTACAAATTGTGAGTGAAAAATATAAATTTTCTTTTAAACATTTGGTTTCTATAAAACAATACACATCGTATTAATTTGCACAAAATCCTTATCAACTGTGGAAGCATTTGAAAATTTACAAGATTTCTAAAAACCAAAAAACAAAATAAGCAATAAACAGCCAGCACAGGAACACTGAGCAAATAAATGAGTTTTAATTATCTCCAGTTAGAATTTTGTATTGTATTGAAAATTGGTTTATTTTGCCCTTAAAAATGCATTATTTTCACAAAAAAAAAGAAGTAAAACTTGTATATTCCTTCAAACTTAAGGCACACATAATATGCATTAGTATTTGAGAGCATAAACAAATTGCTTCTGTTTATTGATCATATAGAGAAAACAAACGTGAAAGTCACTCCAATAAACACACAAACAAGTGTCCTTACCTGCCAGTTCTTTAAGTTGGTCTAGTGTTGGAATGATCGGTGGTGACCTCTTTTGGAGAAAAAACATGACCATCATGGTCAGAGAGAAGTTTGTAATCCAGGTTCCAGGAACACTGTTTGTAAGTCCATGAACTCGGGCCCAGCATCGTACAGTGAATACTAGTGCTCTTACACGGGAATCAAGACAGCCATAGATATACAAGAGTTCTGAACTTTTTATAGCAATGCTGAAGAAGAAATAAAAAGACAGGTAAATGATAAAAGAATTGTGAAGTGCCAGATGCAATGTTCATTGTTCGGTCCCAGAGCATCAGTTATAAGAAAAGGTGGTATCCATAAAAAAACCACAAACATTTCGCTTCTAGGCTTTTGAAAAAAAAAGAAAAGAATGCCTGAAATTGTCTAGGATGAAATACCTGGTAGTTTTCCATAGTAAGGAGGATACACTTGCAGCTAAATAATAATACTACACACTTTTCACATCAGTGGGAGAAAAAAAAAAAAACAACAAATAAACAAAAACACCACCAGGTACTCAGGAGTGAAACTATGCAAAATCAAGGCAAAAACCACAAGTCAGTCACAACTGTCTTTATGGTACTTTAGATAAAATCTCCAATATATAATATTGGAATAAAATTCCAATATATAATAAAATACAACTAGAACTACTTTTACAACTTTAATCTAAAAGTAACAAAATAATGCACTAAGAAACACATGAAGTGCAAAGCGAGTCACCTTGTTAATTTTCAAAAGACTAATGTTTGGTCCTGATGAAAAAACAACTAATCGGGAAGGTTTTCAGATGGTTTTGATCTGCTTCATCATACAGTCATACAAACAGTCATGGAGTGTAGAAATGGAAGGGCAAGAAAAAGCAGAAAAAAGAAACTGGAAGCACAATGTGACAGCAAAACTTGCTTTAGGGTCAGTTTTAGTCTGAATTCTTGCTGAACTACAGTTGCAGGAGTTTTTACTCCCAATCTTGCACTGAATTCTTCTAAAACTCCACCATGGCATTTTGGGGAAGTTCACTATGTCAAAGTTTTGTAACACCTGGACATTCAAACTTTCAACCATGAAGTGCTTCCTTGTGCCCACAGAGGTTTGTTATTACTCCAAATGATAACACGCAGAGTCCCAACCAGCCAAACCATCAGCAGAGAACTCCAAGGATGTTTGCACAGAACTGCATGCTGAACTTCACAGTGGCTGAATAGACAAAAGTAATTTTATTGTAAGACATTTGCTTAGTACTGACTTACCAACTCCCCAGTATTCTGAAACAGAACTTTGAGTAGTTCAGAAAATTCAGTCTAGGATCTAATTGTATCTGATGTAGACAAATCACAAAATCTGCACTGAAAAGTTGTACCAAAAAATATTCTGAAAGATAATCACTCATATTTTACTATTCCTTAACAACAATGAAAAGGGTAACTAATTTTCTATCATGTATCCTTGTGCCAGGGCTACACATGTATTTGCATTAAGGTATGTATTTCTTAATAAAATAAATGTCAGAAAAACAAATTATATGCTTCACTGTCAAACAAATGAGAGGAAGCTGCAAGAAGAAAAATAGATGCAGAGAGGTATTTCTAAGAAGCCTGCTCCCTCTATTGGGCACTGCTGTGAAAGGTCCTTAACACCAGTAACACTCCAGACTGATGCAGTGAGTTAATTCAGCATTCAAGATACCCTGCCAGCAAAGAGATGTGTGCAGGCCCTTAGGAAGAAAAAAAAAGGGACACCAAAATAAGTACAAGCCTAATCACTGAAAATTAACACAATTGAGTGCTTAAAAAAGTAATCAAAAGGCAGCAGTGCATATATCCATATACGTGAAGGGAAGCAGGGACTAACCAACACTGCCTTCTTTCAGTTCCCTATAAGCTAACCTTATTACATAGAGTTGTTTTCAGGTCCTTGGTTTCAGCCAGCAAGTATTTCCTATGCTGGAGAAAGATATCTTAAGCACATCAAAACCCAAGCCCTAGAAGCCAAAAATCTCCTTTTTACTTTCAGAGCCAATATTGTTATTTGTTAAGAACACAGAAAGAAGTATACGAAATAGCATTGATTGCAGGTTTTCAGAACATAAGTTCAGTAGTATTCCTCCCATACTTTTAAAAACCAGGTCTCACCTGTTGCTCACTGACAGATCACACTGGAATCCTGTTGGCTGATGGGAAAATTTCACCAGTGGGCAGCGAGCATTGAGTATCTTCTGTACATTCACACATCCAGGACCAAAATTATCAAGGCAATCGCCAATCACAGAAAGAATTTTCTGAGTTGCTAATCTTTCAGATGGCAACCTTTTCATCTGGTATTCCATTTCGAAAGGACCTTTTTTCTAACACAAAATTGTAAAAGTAAACTGTTAGTCTTGGAACCAAAGAGAAATTTAAGAATACTTCTGAAAGACTACACCAAGGAGCCTGTACAATGAAAGACTGAAAGCCAAGAATTATTCAAAGCAGCCCACAGAACTTTAAAAAGGTAAAAACACACTGCTTTCTCTTTTAAAATTCTTTTTCAGTGATTCAACTTTTCCAGATCAACAGTGATCAACTTACTGTAAAATTACTTGTTCAGATGAGGATGTAATACTACTACATCTCACTACTGCCTAAAGCAAGTAATTCTGGAATTTCTGAGAGAGCATATATGCTCTGACTGAAAAGAGGAGCGTACAATTAAATAAAGACAGCCAAAACACAACTAAACCCCAGTTAATTTCAAACCACCAGTAAATCCATTTCAAAACCTCAAAGAACAATGTGCTATTGTGAATCAAGTAGCAGTGTAAAGGAAAATGTCTTTTTCATTAAAAAGTCCAAAATTTTAGCATGCAAATTACTTCATCCTTCAAAATGAATGTTAAGTTTCTGTAAGACTTAAAATAATCACTTCACATTAGACAGTTTTTCCGACAATTACATAAAAGTGGAGATGCATTTTGACAACATCAGACATGAATCTTCCTGTAGATCTTTGTATTTTGAATTGTCATATTTGTAGTTTATACCTATTAAATCTCCGTTCTCTTTATAGTCTGTTTTTAAGCCTCAGCTAATTTTGTTTGTTAATCCAACACTTGACACTGACTTAGCCTCCCTCCTGGAACATGTCACGGGTGAATGCACACTACACAAACAGCACTGAGCAGTGACTTAACTAGTCCTCTGAGACACAGAGAAGGTTACTTTTGTTGTCACCGAGTTAGTGCAAAGAAAACATACACTCACAGACAGGAGAAACAATTCAGAAGCTATGGACCTTGCCACCTTTCCCACAAACTCACTTTAGGTGCTGAATTTTTGAGTCACTCTGGCAATCCTTGCTCCTCTCCTCTTGCCAAGTTCTCCAGCCAGCTCTCGTGTGTTTGAACATACAGGGACAGAGGTCCCTAATCTCATTTGGCTGTGTAGCTGGATGCTACAGCAGGGCTGGCTCAAAGCCAAAGGAGCCTGTAACTATTGATGCTGAGGTAGACAGCAGGAAAGAAAAAGATGGGGAACTTGACCAAGATGCAGGTGTGCTGGTGCTCGGACCTGTATGTATGTGACAAAAGTCACAACGCGCCTTCCCAGAGAACAGCTCAGGATTTCTCAAAAGCTGACTGAAAACTTTTTTGTAATGACAAAACAGACACTCTTATTAATTGATAGGACCTTCAAATACAGCTTTGGTGCCAGTTGGGGAGGGATGAAGTACTGATACACTTGCCCCAACCCTGCAGTTCTCCCCCTATTCTTGCCATGTTGCTCAAAACAGCAAATGTAGATAAAGTAAACTATTACTTTGAGGTAAATTGATATAGTAGCCCCACTTTTGTTGCTTTTTAAATTCACAATTAGTCATCAGTTTGCCCTAAGATTCAAAAAATGTTATGTAATGTAAA